>CAMZMU010000040.1:82025727-82268923 GCA_947311845.1 Poa pratensis | reverse complement strand
TCATTCTGGCTGGTGAAATCCAGACCTCTCCGGATGGTAAATGCGTACAACTCGCTCAGCTTCCCCAGCTCCGACGGGCCTAAACAGGCGGACACGACGCTCAGCACGGTGATCTCATCTGCCGGCACACCACCATGTTCCTCCGTCAGCTACATCTATGCAGCAGCCTGAATGCTGTGCCGGCCTCGCCGCTCCACGCGTACATCAAGCATCACGTTCTAGGACACCACATTGCTCTCGGAGGCCTCAAGGAAGGCGCGCTCAGCATCGACGAGGTCGCCGCACTTGGCATACATGTTGACGAGCATGCTGCGCACCCGCGCCGCGGCGTCCCATCCGGACATCACTGTGAGGTTTTCCCCACCATGCCCGTCCCGTTCCACCCAAGCACGGTGCACATCGGAGCACCGTCACCGGCGTCTCCACGTCCCGTCCGCACCAGGCAGTCGCGTAATACCTCCAGGACGCGCCACGGGTTGTCTGAGAGCGCCGCCATAAGCGCGTTCTAGGAGACGAGGTTCCTGGCCGCGGCCGGCATCCCGTCGAACACTTATGGGCGTCTTTGTTGCGGCCGCACCGGCCGTACATGGAGACAATGGAGTTGGCGACCAGGGGGTGGGGTCGTCGTCTGCCACGACGAGCTTGGTGGCGAGCGCGTAGACCTGGCGCCCCGCGGCGGCGCCGTCGCGGAGGAAGCCGTAGGACTTGGCGGCGGGAGGGAGTGTGAACCGGTCCGGGGAGAGGCCCTCAGAGGCGGTGAGGAGCGGAGGAAGGAAGGCCAGGGTGTTGGTGTGGCGGCTGGCGCGGGACTGGCCTGCGAGCACGGCGTTCCATTGCGGGAGCGACGCGGCTTTGGGTTGTGGCGGAGGTGGAGGTGGGTTGCTTGCGTGTGGCTGGGCGCGAGTAGGGAGCCGCGGGCATGGGTCCGAACCCCGCCGACATGCCGCGCCCCGCATAGACCCTCAGCTTAAGCTGCCGCCGCCGCCTTTCTTTGGTTCGTTCGGTCGTTTCTTTGGTTCGATCGATAAGATAGAGACAAGGGCAATTTTGTCCGTCCGATTTTTTTTATTGAACAGTGTAACTGAGCTCACAGTGATGTAGGAAAGAAATTTTGAAGAGTCCTCATATAGGGAAGAAAATTTGTCCAATATCAAATAAGAAACAACATTTTAGCGGAGTGTCATGTAAGAAAATTTCTCTTAAACCTACGGTTACCCGTGGTCCGTGGAGAGCTTCTCCCCCACTCCCGACCGCCGCCTCCGGCGTCCGCATCCACCCTGCCGGCCGCGTCCGTCCCTCGTCCCCTTCCATCCCTCCTCCCCGCGTCTGTCCCTCGTCCCACGTCCGCCCCTTCTCCCAGGAACCAACAGCAGGCACCAGCCGCAAGAATGCCCAGCTAACGCCGGCCGGCCGGCGGCATGGCTCGCAGCAGCAGCGGCAGATGGATGCTGCTAATTTGGTCTTCGGCTCGTGCAGCAGCAGCGAAATAGATTCAGACTACTAATTTGGGAAAACCATGTTTAGAACTTCTGTGCGAGTGTTAAAATTTTGCCGCTTGACTGAATTTTGGATTGTTCTGAACTTATGATGCCTAGTTTGGAAAAAAATACATAAGTTGTATGTTTGTAGCAGCACCCTTTTGTCCTGCCAATCGGACCAGAGTCAAGCAGTATAACCACTCACGAACTGCAGAGGGTAACGTGAGGTGTACTGGAGGTCCTTTTGCATCCTGAATACTTCTGTTTGTTGCTAGTAATCTTGATAGGTTTGCTTTTGAGGATTGTACGTTTCACTCCGAACTTATGTTAAAAAGAATTAAATGTTTTGTCATCATCAGTGCTTGTTAGAATGGCTAGATGTGCTGCTCTTTTCAGGGGTTGAGTCACCTTATTTTATTTTGAAAGAAAAAATACAGTACTTTGCATTTTATATATATCAGTGCAGCTTCGTCAATATTCAAAAATTGTTGTTTATATTTGATATATCAGTTGCCATCAATATTGATCACCTATAATTCGGAACAAAATCGGTTAACCAAATCCCATCATGAACATCGCTAGTTCTGTTGCGTACTTAATTATCAGTGCATGTTATGATGCTTTCTTCACATTGACTGTCATGCTGCTTATCATTGTAGAACATGAGTGGGACTGAGTTGTTTAGTTAGGCCCTAGTGTTGTCAGATACCCGTGTTTCGTCTTATGTTGATGACTTCCAAGCAAGGCATCATTGATCAGTGCTTGTTAGAATGGCTAGATGTGCTGCTCTTTTCAGGTGTTGAGTCACCTTATTTTATTTTGAAAGAAAAAATACAGTACTTTGCATTTTATATTCAGTGAAGCTTCGTCAATATTCAAAAATTGTTGTTTATATTTGATATATCAGTTGGGTGTAATACTTAAACCTTTTAAATAATAAAGCTCCCTTTATCGAAAAAATATTGATCACCTAGTGTTTGAATTTGCAAGCTGAGTTTTGCGAGTATTTTCCATGGTTGCATAATGTTAGGTTCGAACCTTTATAACCAACGGTTAACCATTTATAACCTCATTAACCCAATGGTTAACCGTTTTACCCATTTATCGGAAATGGTTCAAAAGGTTAGAATTCGGAACAAAATCGGTTAACCAAATCCCATCATGAACATCGTTAGTCCTGTTGCGTACTTAATTATCAGTGCATGTTATGATTCTTTCTTCACATTGTCTGTCATGCTGCTTATCATTGTAGAACATGAGTGGGACTGAGTTGTTTAGTTAGGCCCTAGTGTTGTCAGATACCCGTGTTTCGTCTTATGTTGATGACTTCCAAGCACGGCATCAGAATGCAGAGGTGCTTGAGGCACCTAGGCTCTATTCCCGGTTTCCAACCGGGACTACGCAATTGGGATTAAAGGCCCCGTCCTTTAGTACCGGTTGGCCACAAACCGGGACTAAAGACGTGGCTGCGAGGAGCGCTGGGGTTAGAGGACCTTTTACCAACCGGGACTAAAGAACTGCTCCACAAACCGGGAGTTTTTTTAATTCTATTTTCAATTCTATTCTTAATTCTATTCCGAAATTTCCCGCTTAGCCACACACTTAATCTCTAATTATACACTTAATCTCAGGTCAAAGTACTTACTCTGGTCAAACTTCCCATTCGGTCACCATCCTCAAATTGCTCCAGCCCAAGCACGCTTAACTTTTGAGTTCTTTCCGAATTAGCTTCCAAATGAGAAGTTAGAACTTACTGATATTAGTATCCTAACAATCATATTAACCACTGGGTCATAATGTTACACTTTTTTATTGTTTAAATTTTCAAAATTTATTTGAATAAATAACAATTATTATTTAATAATATTTTTTGAATAAATAACAATGATTATGTAATACTATTTTTCAAATAAATAACAGTGATTATGTAATAATATTTAATATGGAATAATTCATATATTTAAATCCGTAAATCAAAATTTGACAAATAAAATGTCCAAATCGATTAGAAAAATGAGAGGAATTCAAATATGACATCCATATCATCTTTTGCATCACATAAACATCGATAAACTTGCTATGAAAAAAAAAACCTCTAGCATGGAGCCAAATGGTCAAGTTATGGCAATTTCCACGGCATAGTTTGTGATAAAGTTCTAATATTCGACAAATAGGTGTATCTTGGTATAGGAAGCAATGGTTCAGAAGGGATTTTTAAAATTATTTTTATAAATATCATTTTCCTTTTTCTAAGTGGCAACAATGACTTTTTGTGAACCAAGTATAAAAAATATGTTGCAAAATGGCACCCATCTAACTGCCACAAAGAGTAGTCCACATTTGATGGATAATCCCCAAGTATTACGAATTTTCTTGATTTCTATCTAATTTCGCTTAGTAAAAAGAGTTTATGCTGATTTTCCGAAAGTAATCCAAATTTGAACTACAAGTGTTTGACAGTTTGGTCTGATTTAAAAAAAAACATTTTAAGGTACACAACTAGTGGTTATATCACAGAAATATCGATAGTTTTAGATAATTTGACCTCTTTCGATGAATAGTCATGGTGGCCATTTTGACCTTTTTTGAACAAAATCAAATAAAGTGAAAAAAAACCTCAAAAAATGATATACTCTAGCATGGAGTCCTTTTATGTGTACTAGTTGATATGAAAAATGATAAACTTGATTTTTGACAAATTTTTCAAAAACAATCTTCACAAAAAGGTCTATCATGTATAAACATCTATAAGTTTCAAGCCAAATGACCAAGTTATGACCATTCTCACGGCATAGTTTGTGATAAAGTTCTTATATTCGTCAAATAGTGGTATCTTGGTATAAGAAACAATGGTTCCGAAGGGATTTTTCAAATTATTTTTATAAATATATTTTCCTTTTATTTACTAAGTGGCAAAAATGACTTTTTGTGAACCAAGTACAAAAATATGGTGCAAAATGGCACTCATCTAATTCTCACAAAGCGTAATCCACATTTGATGGATAATCCCTAAGTATTAGGAATTTTCTTGATTTCTATCAAATTTCGCCTAGTTAAAAGAGTTTATGCTTAATTTCCGAAAGTAATCCAAATTTGAACTACAAGTGTTTGATAGTTTGGTCTGAAATATTTTTAAAAATCATTTTAAGGTACGCAACTAGTGGTTATATCACAGAAACATTGATAGTTTTAGAGAATTTGACATATTTCGATGAATAGTCATGGTGGCCATTTTGATTGTTTTTTTAACAAAAAATCAAATAAAGTGAAAAAGCTCAAAAAAATATATCATCTAGCATGGAGTCCTTTTATGTGTACTAGTTGCTATGAAAAATGATAAACTTGATTTTTGACAAACTGTTCAAAAACAATCTTCACAAAAAGGTCTATCATGTATAAACATCTATAAGTTTCAAGCCAAATGACCAAGTTATGACCATTCCGACGGCATAGTTTGTGATAAAGTTCTCATATTCGACAAATAGGTGTATCTTGGTATAGAAAACAATGGTTCCGAAGGGATTTTTCAAAAAAAATTATAAATATCATTTTCCTTTTTCTAAGTGGCAAAAATGAGTTCATGCGAATTTTTCGAAAGTAATTTCACCTAGTCAAATGAGTTTTTGTGATGCAAAAGATGATATAGTTGTCATATTTGGATTCCTCTCATTTTTCTAATCGATTTAGACATTTTATTTGTTAAATTTCGATTTATGGATTTAAAGATATGAATTATTCCATATTAAATGCAACGGCCGCAGCCTGCCGCCACCCCTTTAGTCCCGGTTGGTGTCTCCAACCGGAACTAAAGATCTATATTTAGTCCCGGTTGGAGACACCGACCGGGACTAAACGTGTGCTCGCCCCTTTAGTCCCGGTTGGTATCTCCAACCGGGACTAAAGCTGGCCGTGCGGCGTCCTAGATGTTGAAACCGGGACTAATGCTCACATTAGTCCCGGGCCCAAACACGGCCGGGACTAAAGCTCCAGATGGAAGGCCTATTTTCTACTAGTGTTCCATGCTTGTGGAGGCGCGTGAGAATGCTACGGTCAAGACGATAGTAGCCAAAGCTGCCACTAAGGGGCACAAATAAAAGGAACAATGATGTGGGATCATTTTCTTTCAACCTTCATCCTTAACAAGATGTTCGATAATGTGGTGAGAATTAGAAAGGTTTCAATGAGATGCACCTAATTTTTTTTGCCAAGCAGGTTTTTGATTTATGTGCCAGAAGATGTGTCCTCCACTCAGGTATACAACTACCTGAGGAAGTGGAGAACTAGGTGGATCAGAGTGTCCAAGGCATCAACTGAACCTTTACAAACAAGGTTGCGGAAATATCCACAACTTAACAAGGGGCTACCAACGATATCACGAAGTTTTAAGCCACCAAGATTGTGCTTCAAACTATATAGCCTCTTCTGTCTGGGCGCCCAAGAACCCAAGAGTAACAAGATCCACAAAGGACTGGAGAGTGGAATAATATTCCTTTGGTGAAATGGTAGATCCAGATCTCCTCTACCAAACCCTAAAGTATCAACGATTTAAACTTTGCAAAAATGGAGGAGATAGGATATAAGTCGTGGCCACCTCTTGCGGAAGAAGGTGGCCATATATATGGGCCTCTCAATTCTAATTATTGAAGGCACATCTGAACATGTCAGATGTTGGTTCGAAGGGGAAGAAGTTCGGACCTACTTTCGGGGCAACCTGAGAGTTAGCGGCGAGATACCAACTATGTGGATCACACCAGAACTAGACCTGAGAAGTTCAAGGCCCCAGAAGATTTGGGGTGGAAAACCCAAGACCCACAAAGAACTGGAGAGCTGAATCAAATTCCTTTGGTAACATGGTAGATCCGGATGTCCTCTACCAAACCCTAAAGTATCAACAAGATTGGAGCATTATGGTACGATAATTTAAACTTTGCACAAATGAAGAGAGGATAAAAGTCATGCCCACCTCTTGGGAAGAAGGTGGCCATATATGTGGGCCTCCCATTTTAAACGTTGAAGGCACATCTGAAAATGTCGGATGTTGGTCCGAAGGGGAGGAATTTCCGGGTCTACTTTCAGGGCAACCCGAGAGTTAGCAGCGAGCTATCAGCTCTGTGAATCACACCGGAACTAGACCTAGGAAGTTCCGGACCCCAGAAAATCTGGGGTGGCAACACGAAAGTTCCAACCAAACTAATTCGCCAGCTAGAGCAGAGGTTGGTCATTTAACTCCATAGGAAGTTTTAGTGGGTGCAAGTATATATTTCTTATGACTCAAGTAAATGAAAAACGTCAGGCATAGTCTCTTTTCTCTTTTCACCTTGAGGGGCCACAAACCATATTTGTGCCATCTTCAAATAACGATCAAGCACATGGGTAGTCGGCTAATCATGTTGGCATCAACACCAAAATCACTTAGGAAGAGAAATGCCCTTCCAATCTCCCACTTTTTGGTATTTGATGATAACACAATGATTTTCAATAAAGAATATTATGATAAGATCATAAAAGTGTTCTAAAGAAACATATATTGCCCCTAGATGTGTACATAAACTGGATAATTGCATTGGAATACAAAATGCACAAACAATTATGATCAATACTCCCCTATATTTATAGAACACTAAACATGTGCAAATGAGTATGCATACAAGTGAGGCATATCACTTGTATAAATCATATGGTTGAGAAACATAGGAGTGCACAAATAAATATAGGGTCAACTAAAATGATGTGTAAGACATGGTGAAAGTGCATCTTCCCTAGATGATGTTTTGGTGTTAGTGATAACACAATTATGTATCTAACGATGTTTTTTGAGCTTCCAGGGATTATTGTTATAAGCGTCATCGAATAGAGCTTGCAATTTGGTCTTAGCAGTTTTCTGCTCCAGGCAGCGGTAGTACCGCCAGGAGGGGCGGTAGTACCGCTGCGCAGTTCTTCCTCGCAAGCTCTGCCAGCTACCGCTGGCGGTACCGCTGGAGGTACCGCCGTTTTCAGCTTCTGTCTCCTTCAGCGGTAGCTCCAGCGGTACCGGGGCGGCAGTACCCCCAGCCCCAGCGGCAGTACCGCCCGTCCCAGTGGTGGTACCGTGCGTGCGTTTCCAGTGCGCTGCAAAGGCTCCAGCTACCGCTGCGGTACCGCCCGAGGTTCCGCTGTTTTGCACCCTCTGTTTCATCGAGCGGTAGCTGCAGCGGTACCGCGGCGGCAGTACCGCTGGGCAACGGTGGTACCGCTGCCTCCAGCGGTAGTACCGCTTTGAAGACAGGCGCGCGTTCCAGGAAATCTAGCCGTTTGAATCGAAGACGAAGGAAGGCAGCGGTAGTACCGCTACCCCTAGCGGTAGTACCGCCGCGGGATTTTGGCTGCGCAACGGCCACTTTTGGAGGAGCTATTTAAAGGGTCTTCTTCCTCACTTGAAGACTAAGTTTTCCTACCCTCTCTCTCCTCCATTAATGAAAGCTTCAACCTTCTAAGATCTCCCACTCCAACCACCCAAACCTCTTGATACTTTGTGGAGTGAAGGAGGAGTCTAGATCTACATCTCCACCGAAGGAATTTCAAATCCCCCCACACTATCCTTGGAACTTGCATCTTGGGTTGCTTGTAACTCGAGGTGCCTTTGTGAGTCTCGGAGGAAGTCCGAGGCATTGTTGGGAGGCTCCAACTCATTGTGGAGTTCCCCAACCTTTGTGTACCGGCTTGGTCAACGCCATCAAGGTGACCTCATAGTGAAGAGCCAAACCCCCACGGGTAAAGCTCACGGAGAATAGAGTGAGCACATCCGTGCTATTGGAGCGCCTAGGTGGCTCCACACTCCTCCAACGTAGACGTACTTCCCTTGGGAAGGAACTACGGGAAACATCTCCGTGTCTCCACTTTGCGGTTATTTCTATCCTTTACTTGTTGCTTCCGCTACGTTATTTACCTTGCTTGTATCACATAGGTTGCTATCACCTAGTGCACATCTAGTCAACCTTGTTATACTTTGCTCAAGCCCTAATTAATCGAAAAAGAATTAAAATTTGGTAGTCGCCTAATCACCCCCCCCCCTAGTCGACATATCGATCTTTCAATTGGTATCAGAGCCTCGGCTCTTATCTAAGGCTTCACCGCCTAAGAGAATATGTCGGACAACTTGGACCCAACCGCGTCGGTAACTAATGAACGCTTGGTGAGGTTGTTAGTGATCTCAAGAGTGAGATGTCTAATCTCAATACCGAGATCACTACCAACCTCAACCTAAGCATGAAGGAATCGATGCGGGAGATGTTCAAGGAGTTCCTAGGGAAACCGGAACCTAAGATTGATTTACCCCCCGGGAAAAGGAGTCGGAAAGGTAGATGTTCTTCCTTCTTCGACCTAGTCAATGTGGACGGAAAGGCAAAAGCCAATCCCGAAACAACGAATGCGCGGAGGGTAACTCAATCCCAAGGAAGCCGGGGGTTATGCAAGTGTCCCACCGGACAAGTGTATAACACAATCCACCAACACGTCTCTCCGCCACACATCGCCAATATGGGCGCACCTCCTAAGCTTGATCCAAAAGACTTTCCTAATTGGCAATATGCTATGCGATCACACATGTCTAGTTGTTGTGTTTTCTTGATTGACATTTTAGAGCAAGGCTTCTATCCTCAAGACCCACTCAACATGACTTCAACGGAGAAGGCCAATCATCAACTCAACGCCACCGCCATGCACATGATTCAAACGGCCGCCGCCCAACTTATACCACTCATATCCGGATGTGCAAGACGGCAAAGCAATGTTGGGATAAACTCCATAACTTGTTCTTGGGGAATGAAAGCATTCAACTTTCCAAGTATGAAGCGGTTCAAGACGAAGCCGATGAGTTCGTGATGAATGAGGATGAGACACCCGAAGATCTCTATCGAAGGCTCACCGCTCTTTCCATCACCTTGAATGATTTTGGCTTTGAGAAGTTTGAAGATAATTGGATCAAGCGCAAGTTTCTCAAGGCAATCACTCCCTCAAATCAAGGCTTGGCTCAAACCATTCGATCAAGACCGGACTTCTCAACACTTGATCCAACACCGTGCTCAACGAGTTTGTATCCATTGGAATGGTGGTCAAGAGCTCCATTCATGCTCATGCTCGGCAAAGAGGACTTGCGGGACACTCTCCAAATGTTGCTTTGAAGTCCACACCATCACTAGTGAAGAAGAGTATGAACATGGAGTTGAAGAGGAGGATTCGGAGGACGTCAAGCAAGAATATTATGAGCACATGGCTCTTGCTTCAAGAGCCTTTTGGGGCAACCGTTCCAAGAGATCTTCAAGACCTTTTGCTAAGAAGAACTTCGTTGCAAGACCAAGAGGAGACCGTCCAAAGACTTGCTATAATTGTAGTAATCTCAATCACTACATTGCCGATTGTCCTTGGGAGAATCGAGAGGACCACAATGGCAAGCTTGTGAGAAAAGACAAGTCCAAGGGCAACGGCAACAAGAACTACGTGAAGAAGAGGGTTCCAATGCCTTGTGTGTTCAAGATAGAAAAGTTTTGGAAGAATACATGTCCGGTGATGAAGATGAAGATGAAGTTGGAGCTACCGCTCGCATTGCCATAGCTACACCTTCCTCTACACCGTCATCCCTATTTGAATCCCCCAATGAAATGAGTCCATTCCCTACACATGTCTCATGGCAAAAGCCACCTCGGTAACTCCTTCTCCAAACCTATTGCCTCTACACCTCCTTCCTTATTGGATTGTGTAGAGAATGTTGTGAAGGAGCCCCAAAGTCCAAATGAGGTGGACTTATGGCTAGCTAATCTTAAGGAGAAGACAAAGTGAATGTTGATGCTCTTTTGGAGCAACTTGAGGAAACTAACTCTCTTGTAGATCAAAAGGAGGAGATCATTTCGGGCATGGCAAACCGTGAGGTTGACTATGCTAATGAGATAGCGGATTTCTCTATCGCTCTTGAAAAGAGCAAACTCGTAGAAGGTCTCTTGAGGAGGCCCTATCTAATTCCGAGGAATCCTATGCTATTGACATGTCTAGAGTTAAAAAGGATCATGAACATGCTCTTGCTACTTCTAAAGTCTATAAGAATGAGAAGCTTGAGCTAGGCATTGAACATGCTAGACTTGAGAAGGAAAACAAGAGACTTGATGAGGAACTCAAAACCCTCAAAGAGTCTTTTGCCAAACTTGAGAAGTCTCATGATCAATTCCTAGGTCAACAAGTGAAAGAAGTTATTGCATCCACATCAAATGAAATTGTTGCTAAATCTATTATTTGTTGTGAGCATGCTAACTTGTGAAGAGAATGCTAGTTGAAATCTCAACTTGAGAAGGGCATTTGGCTTGTGCCCAAGGAGAAAAGAACTCAATGACCTTTTGAGTAATCAAAAGGATCAAATTGGAAAGAGAAGGACTTGGTTTCTCTACCAAGTCAAAGAAGAAGAACAAGAAGAAGAAGAAGCCTTCTCCCTCTTCAAAAGCTATTATCTTTGTGAAGGAGGGGGAGTTGGCTAAAGAGAAGGAGACCAACACCGTTGTGGGTAATGAGGTCACAAGGGACCTTCCTACCCATAATGACTTTGCCGGCAAATATAACCCATCTTATGTTCTTATGAAATCTAAGATGGTCATGTTTATGCTAAATATGTTGGCACTTCTTATGGTGATGATTATCATTGGACTATTTGGGTTCCAAAGACCCTTGTGACTAACAAGAAAGGACCCATCGAAAAATGGGTACCTAAATCGAAGTCTTGATTCCTTGTAGGGTGTGGCGTCCGGTGCGGGTCGATGGACGGTGGATAGTGGCGCATCCCAACACATGACCGGACGCATTGACTTGGTGGATGATATTGAACCTCCTCTACCTCAATATTCACGAGTCAAAATTGGTGACAACCGCGAGCTTAAGGTATTGGGACGAGGCAAGGTCGTTGTTGCTAGAGAGTCTCTATCAAGAATGTACTTGTCGTTGAGTCCCTTGGTACAACTTACTCTCCGTCTATCAACTTACTAAAAGTGGTTATGGGTGTTATTTGATGACGAGAGTGTGATCATCACCGTGAAGGGATCTCTTAAAGTAGTCTTTGTTGGACATGTCGAGTACGGCATGTATGTGCTTGATTTCTCGAAAGAGAGCATGTCGGCCGCGACTTGTCTAATGGCTAAAGTTGATGTGGGTTGGCTTTGGCATCGCCGACTAGCCCACACCAATATGAGAACACTCCATGATCTTCAAAGTGGTGATCACATTCTTGGACTAACCGATATTAAGTTTTCCAAAGATCGTGTGTGTAGATCATGCGTTCTAGGAAAGCAACATGGAGAAGCCCATCCATCAAAGACGAAGATTACCACCGACAAGATTCTTGAGCTCATTCATTTGGACCTATTTGGTCCATTATCTTATGATAGTCTTGGTGGGAAGAAGTATTGCTTGGTGATTGTTGATGACTATTCAAGATACACATGGGTCTATTTCTTCAAGAAAAGAGTGAGACTCAACAAAGAGTCATTGACTTCATCAACATGTCAACGCCAATATCAAGAGAAGATCATGACAATTCGAAGTGACAATGGGTCCGAATTCAAGAACTACACCGTGGAGGGGTTTCTTAGTGAAGAGGGATTGCTCATCAATATTCCACTCCATACACCCCTCAACAAAATGGTGTTGCGGAGAGGAAGAACCGGACTCTTATGGATGCGGCTAGGACCATGATTGCGGAGTATGCTTCTCCGTTCAACTTTTGGGCCGAAGCCATCTCCACCGCTTGTCATGCAACAAATCGGTTATATCTCCGCAAGCTATTGAACAAGACCCCATATGAGATTCTTCTTGGGAAGAAACCGGATCTTTCTTATTTTCGTGTCTTTGGATGCAAGTGCTTCATTCGCAAGAAAGGTAACCGGTTATCTAAGTTTGAGACTAGATCTATAGAGGGCATCTTTGTTGGTTACTCCACAAACTCTCACGGCTATAGAGTCTACAACAAGACCACCGGTCAAGTTGAAGAATCTAGTGACGTGAAGTTTGATGAGGATAATGGCTCCCAAGTGGGGCAAGTTGATCCTAATGTTGTAGGTGATGTACCTATGGAGCTCGCTCTAAGAAGGATGGCAATTGGGGACATTCGTCCCATTGAAGAGGATCCTCCTCAAGTTCAAGATCCTCCTCGAGCTCCTCCTCAAGTCATACCATCACCAACTCAAGATCCTCCCCGTAACCAAGAACAAACTCCGAGCCCTCAAACAAGTGAGCAAGGTCAAGAACAAGATCAACCTAGTGGTTCCTCTCCACAACTTGATGTTCAAGACCAAGCTCTAGATGGTGCACACGACAATGATCAAGAACAAGATCAAGGTGGTCCACATCAAGATCAAGCTCAAGATCAAAACAATGCACATGACTCCGATGATGAAGGAAATGATCAAGTCATCTCTCAAGAAACTTCGGAGGAGACCAAGAAGAGAAGAGAATTGCGAAGAGAGCAAAAATTAACTCGCTTAGAGCATACATTGGACAAAGTTCTTGGAGGTGTCCAAAGCAAGGTCGTCACAAGAAAACAATTGGCAAGCTTTAGCACCAACCATGCTTTTGTGTCCTTCATCGAGCCCAAGAAGGTGTATGAAGCTCTTGAAGATCATGATTGGATTGATGCCATGCATGAAGAACTCAATAACTTCAAGCGCAACAAGGTGTGGAAGTTGGTGCCAAGGCCAAATGGGTGCAAGAACGTCATCGGCACCAAGTGGGTCTTCAAGAACAAGCAAGATTCGAACGGCATTGTCATTCGAAACAAGGCAAGATTGGTGGCACAAGGCTACTCTCAAGTCGAAGGTGTTGACTTCGGTGAAACCTATGCCCCCGTTGCTCGTCTTGAATCTATTCGCATCTTGCTTGCATATGCATCTCATCATAACTTTAAATTGCAACAAATGGATGTTAAAAGTGCTTCCTTAATGGTCCTATTAATGAGTTGGTATATGTTAAGCAACCTCCCGGGTTTGAGGATCCCAACCATCCGGACCATGTTTACAAGCTCGACAAGGCGCTCTATGGCCTTAAACAAGCCCCACGTGCGTGGTATGAGCACCTTCGAGAGTTTCTTGTAGACCGTGGATTCCAAGTTGGTGTTATTGACCCCACCCTCTTTACCAAGAAGGTGGGTGGCAATCTTTTCATATGCCAACTCTATGTAGATGACATCATTTTTGGTTCTACTAACAATGCTTTCAATGATGAGTTTGCAAAGCTAATGACAAGCAAATTTGAGATGTCCATGATGGGGGAGTTGAAGTACTTCCTAGGATTTGAAGTGAAGCAATATAGGGAAGGTACCTTCATCAATCAAGCCAAATATACCCAAGACATGCTCAAGAGGTTCACGATGACGGAGCTCAAACCTTACAAGACACCCATGTCCACCTCCGTCGACCTCCACACCGACACCGAGGGTAACGATGTCGATCAAAAACTCTATCGCTCTATGATTGGCTCTTTGCTTTATCTTTGTGCATCTAGACCGGATATTATGTTTAGTGTGGGTAAGTGTGCAAGGTATCAAGCGGCTCCCAAAGAGAGCCACTTAGTGGCGGTTAAGCGCATCTTTCGATATTTGCTTCATACCCCAAACTTTGGTCTTTGGTATCCCAAGGGTTCAAGCTTTCATCTCATGGGTACTCGGATGCGGATTATGCCGGAGAGAAGAAGGATAGGAAGTCTACATCCGGGAGTTGTCAATTTCTTGGCCGCTCCTTGGTGTGTTGGTCTTCCAAGAAGCAAAATTGTGTTGCTCTCTCCACCACCGAAGCCGAGTACATCTCCGCCGCAAGTTGTTGTGCTCAACTCTTATGGATGGTGCAAACTATGAAGGATTATGGTATTATCTTCTCCAAGGTGCCCCTCTTGTGCGATAATGAAAGTGCTATCAAGATCGCCCACAACCCCGTGCAACATGCCAAGACGAAGCATATTGAAGTTCGTCATCATTTCATCCGGGAGCATGTGGAGAGGGGCAACATTGACCTTTCTTTTGTAGGAACCAAGGATCAACTTGCGGATATATTCACGAAGGCCCTTGATGAACCAAGATTTCGAGAGTTGAGGAATGAACTAAATGTCATTGATGCGAGCAACTTTGCTTGACCGCCTTGCACAAGTACCCTAGTAGACATCGTAACTAGTTTAGATGCATGCATGGACATAGGGGGAGTGTAGCTCAACTCATGAGTCAACACTACTTCTATTATGCGCACATAGACAATTCGTGCTTCATTTGGTCACTCCGGTGACAAATTGTGCTTAAACGATGAGTATTGGCCTTGAACCCAAGATATATCTTCGCGGTTTTGGGTTGATAATTGCTCATACATGGTGGCCTAGGCCACCGCCCTCCTCCTTATGAGGAGTTGGTTTTATTTGGATCTTATTTGGTGTTTTAGACTCTTTTTGGGGAGAGAACTCAAGCTTGGGTCTTCAAGTTTGGTTTTTGCAAACTTGAGTTTCTTCTCCTTCCTCAGCTACTTGTCTATCCCAAGCCAACACTCTTTCTTAAAACAGCCCTCTCTCTCTCTAAAAATGCCTTTTTCATGCTCTTGGTTGTTTGGATGGTCGGAAACGGCGGTCAAATCGGCTTAGGGGCTCATTTTTGAGCCCTAGCTGCTTTTTCCCCAGGCGCCGGTACTACCGGGCACCCTGGCGGTACTACCGCTGCGCGTGCTTCACAGCACTGTGCAGCGCGGTATCGCCACGGTGCCTGTTTTTACCGGGACCGGTACTACCGCTGGATGGAGCGGTAGTACCGCTCGCGGAGTTTGGACAGGATAAGGCTCGGGGTGACTCGTTTTTAGGGTTCCTCCCTCATTTCGTTTCTTCCCCAACCCTTCTCCTCCCACCTCCGCCGCCGCCGGCCACTCCTCCGCCGGGAAGGAGCTCTCCCCAGGCTTGGATCTTCAACCTCCACGCCCCGGGACGCCTCCTGCATCTCTCCTCCTCCTCGATCCTCTGCCATGAGTTCCGGTATGCCCTATCCCTCTCTCTCATCTAGTTGATGGATAGAGATGAAATTAGTGGTGTTCCTCTTGGATTCGTGGTAGATTGAGTAGGTAGAGATGTGTATTTGTGGATCTAGAACCTTGTCTATAAATTTGTTGCGAAATTTGTGGCTAGTTGAAAGTTCCTCTTCCTAGATTTAGAGGAGTAACCCTAGATAATGTTAGTGCTTTTTAAAGCCCTCATATTACCTCTTGTTACATCTCCAACACTAGTTTGGCACTCTCCCTCTAGTTTTAATTTCATACAATTTTGTAGACATGTGCTCTTTTTCTCCAAAATAATGAAATGGTGCATTCTTACCTATGTGCTTGCCCCTCCCATGCTATTCACAGGTAGTGCGTCTCGTGGTCGCACCAAGTCTGTCGGGCGCAAGAAACCAAGGACCGATGGTGCTGATGAGGTCAAGATGAGATTGATGGGGTTCCCGTGACTCGCCGGAGGTTTCCACCTCCGGAGAAGACCTTGCCCAAGAGGACCAAGACTGCTAGTCAATGTCGGACAAGGATTTTGCGGTAAGCGGGCTGTCAATTGCTATGTGATTGAGAGGATGGATCAAATTCCCTCCATTCGGGGCAACAATCCCTTTCTTTCACAACAAGTTCCAAGAACAATGCTACATGAGATCTTGTTGAAGAAGCCGGTGGAGAACCATGTGGAGCAACACTTCATCAATATGGATCACATGAGGGACAAGATTGATTACTTTGGAGAAGCCCTTGATATTTGCGAAGAGTTTGGGCTTTTACCCATGATGGAGTTGGAACAAGATTTTGATGAGAAGCTTGTGGCTCAGTTTCTAGCCACCGTTCACTTTGGCAATGAGACGGAGCGCACCATCACATGGATGACAAAGGAGAAGAAGTTTGAAGAGAAGTGGTCTGCAATTGCTCAGATGCTTGGTTATGAGGAGTTTGGTTCCGTCCTCTACGAGGACTTTGATGATACTCACTTCCGTGTACATCATACGGGGGTGCAGGCTGCAGAAGTTGAGAAGCTTTGCCTTTATATGACCCGGAGAGCGCTGAGAAGTGGAAGGTTGGCAAGTCAAAGGGACTCTTTCCCACTTGGGACATCATGCACCGGATTTATCGCGAGACCATCAACCCAAAGGTGGGCAACATTGATGAAATTCATGGGTATCTCAAGAATCTAATGCTCCTCACAAGGGAGATGCAAGGCAAGGGAAGAAGTTGGATGTCATGGATTTCATTTGGCATGAACTTTGGGAGGTCATTATCAAGAAGAAGAACATCGCTTTTGCTCCTCTCATCATGCGTATCATCATTTGGAAGTGGGTTGAGGAGAACGATGTTGCGGAGCTTGGGGATGCGGAGGATTGGATCCCCACAAGAGTAAGCGGCTCCTTGTTAAGCCCCATCCGAAGAAGAAGAGCAAAGAAGTTGTGGATGAAGCCGGTCCCTCTCACACTAAGAAGGAAGGGCCTTTCCTTTGGATGGCTACTTCTATGAAGAAGCTCTTCAAGCTGACCAAGAAAGTTGAGAGGAACCAATATGATGTCTATGAGGCACGATGAAGGCTCGCCAAGCTGAAATTGCTCACCGTCGTGCTCAAGGAGACAAGTGCAGTCCGGTTCGGAGAAGAACATCACTCCATGGGAGGAGTGGCAAGCTCAGGACAGTGCAGGGCAGGTGATCACTTGGGCAGATTATGAAGAAGATGAAGTCACCTCTCAGCAGCCTCCGTTCGGTTTCGAGTGACCCATGGGGCGTTAGCATCGGTCTTTCCCTTTTTGGTGTCTCGATGCCAAAGGGGGAGAGATATCTAGTAGCTCGTACGGGGTTTCGCAAGGGTTGTGTGTCACAAGCTTGTTCTTTATTCGTTTTGTTTCTCTATGCTTGTGAACCCTTTTTTTTCAGTTGTGGATCTCTCCATGTGGTGTAAGACATGTGAACCTTAATTGCTTAGCTTATGTTTGTCTTTGTTCATGTCTTATTCTTTGTTGCAAGCTCTTTATCTAATATTATTTGCAAAGTTTGCAAAAGCTAGGGGAGCATTGATCCTAGGTTGTGTGCGTTTGTGCATTCAAAAGCATTTCATGAATAATGCACATGTCTAGGGGGAGCTCCGTCTATCTTTTACAAATCTTTTGCCTTGCGATAATTGTGTTGTCATCTAACGCCAAAAAGGGGGAGATTGAAAGTGCATCTTCCCTAGATGATGTTTTGGTGTTAGTGATAACACAATTATGTATCTAACGATGTTTTTGAGCTTCCAGGGATTATTGTTATAAGCGTCATCGAATAGAGCTTGCAATTTGATCTTAGCAGTTTTCTGCTCCAGGCAGCGGTAGTACCGCCAGGAGGGCGGTAGTACCACTGCGCAGTTCTTCCTCGCAAGCTCTGCCAGCTACCGCTGGCGGTACCGCTGGAGGTACCGCCCTTCACCGGTACCAGCGGTACCTCCAGCGGTACCGGGGCGGCAGTACCGCCAGCCCCAGCGGCAGTACCGCCCGTCCCAGCGGTGGTACCGCTGCGTGCGTTTCCAGTGCGCTGCAAAGGCTCCAGCTACCGCTGTGGTACCGCCCGAGGTACCGCTGTTTTGCACCCTCTGTTTCATCGAGCGGTAGCTGCAGCGGTACCGCGGCGGCAGTACCGCTGGGCAGCGGTGGTACCGCTGCCTCCAGCGGTAGTACCGCTTTGAAGACAGGCGCGCGTTCCAGGAAATCTAGCCGTTTAAATCGAAGACGAAGGAAGGCAGCGGTAGTACCGCTGCCCCCAGCGGTAGTACCTCCGCGGGATTTTGGCTGCGCAACGCCACTTTTGGAGGAGCTATTTAAAGAGGTCTTCTTCCTCACTTGAAGACTAAGTTTTCCTACGCTCTCTCTCCTCCATTAATGAAAGCTTCAACCTTCTAAGATCTCCCACTCCAACCACCCAAACCTCTTGATACTTTGTGGAGTGAAGGAGGAGGTCTAGATCTACATCCACCGAAGGAATTTCAAATCCCCCCACACTATCCGTGTGGAACTTGCATCTTGGGTTGCTTGTAACTCGAGGTGCCTTTGTGAGTCTCGGAGGAAGTCCGAGGCATTGTTGGGAGGCTCCAACTCATTGTGGAGTTCCCCAACCTTTGTGTACCGGCTTGGTCAACGCCATCAAGGTGACCTCATAGTGGAAGAGCCAAACCCCCACGGGTAAAGCTCACGGAGAATAGAGTGAGCACATCCGTGCTATTGGAGCGCCTAGGTGGCTCCACACTCCTCCAACGTAGACGTACTTCCCTTGGGAAGGAACTACGGGAAACATCTCCGTGTCTCCACTTTGCGGTTATTTCTATCCTTTACTTGTTGTTTCCGCTACGTTATTTATCTTGCTTGTATCACCTAGTGCACATCTAGTCAACCTTGTTATACTTTGCTCAAGCCCTAATTAATCGAAAAAGAATTAAAATTTGGTAGTCGCCTAATCACCCCCCCCCCCCCCCCCTCTAGTCGACATATCGATCTTTCACATGGCATAGGCATGGATAAGATTAAAACCAAGGTAAGCAATTATAATACACAATATTGTCTTAAACAATTTAAATAACCGAGCATATATAGCACATGCACGATCACTAGTTAGAGCAGTAAATTGTGCTCTTGGGCACGGACTCCATGGAATTGCATTAAGGACTTCTGTAAGAATTTTGTAAGATTTTTTTATGTCTAATCACTTTTAATTTCTATCATTGATTTCCTGTAATCCAAATTCATAGGATGTACTCCATATGTTAATTCCTCCGTTCGTAAGGTAAAATAAATCGGACTTCGTAGTACAAAAACTTATTTTGCTCTTCTGTTCGTATGGGTTGTTGACCTTGTATCATCTCCCTCCGACGGGTGTAGTATCAGTTTTCTTAAGTAAGCATGAGAGATGAAATTTGGCTAGATACTTTTTTTTTTTGTGAAACTCAGAAAACCAAACATCACACATATTTACATATATATACATCCTTGCCTTCTAACCACCACGGCTTCCAAATTAACAGATTTTTTCTGGGGTCTATCAGTTTGGCCTTTTCACCATGTTGCACATCAAAATATAGTTCTTGCCTAGATAAGAGAGTCTCAGGTGAACTAGGGAAAATTCACAACATTGGGAGGAGCCACCCAAGAGTCCAACCAAGAAGCAACCCCGCACCAGCAAGACCTAAACCGAACGCAAATAAGATGGCGTCGAAGAAGCCACCTCCCTTCTTCTGCCTCTTGCCTTTCCTCTTCGTCCAATCTTTTCCCTCTTGATTAGGCACAGGATTCTCATCTAGCGCCAGCCATGGAAGTTCTTTGATCAAGGTTGCTACCTGATGCCCTTTGTGCTTGTGCTTGAGCTCGAGGCATATGTTCTCCAGCTGTAATATCTTCAACCACTGCTTGCACGCAAAGAGATGCGAGGCCTGTCGGAGCAATAGCTGCATGGCATCGTCTTTCGCATTGTACATCTCCTTGGCAGACATCTCGGCTTCCCTAGCGCGTGTCTGTGAATGACGAAGTGCTTCCAATAGCTGGGCCCGCTCCGACGGATTCGGGGGCTTCTGTTTGCTCTCTGATTTAAAGTGGCCACTCCTAGAAATAACATGTACGTCAATGTTTGAACGCAAGACGAAATAAACACCACATCATGAAACAAAAGGAACTGAACCATGTGGAAGACATCTCAAGTGTTCAACGGATGAGCATGGAACTGAATAGTTGAAATAGATACCAGTTGATTGTGGAGTTATGAATGAATCCTCTAAACTTCAGATGCTGAAAAGGAAAAAATAGGTGCAAGGAATACACACCTGTATGCATTACTTCTTTCATGGTGTTGCCAAACTCCATTACACAAATCCAACTCATCTGTACTGCTACAACTGGACTGTATATTTTTAAACTGCCCTGGATAAGAATGTGACTCTCTACCCGTGGGAGATGATGACCCTTCATACTCTCCCATATTTTCTTGCTTATGTGTCTCTGTCCCATGTATACGAACTGTCTGGGAAGGTCTTGGCAGATCACAATTCTCAATGTTCTGCATTGCTCTTTCTGCAACCAGTGTAGCTAGCTCATTCTCATCAGTGATCTGCCACCATGGTTGGGCCTTTTCACCTTCTTTCCAAGATGTGTCAGTATCAGAATTAGCCTTCGGTGGGTTCTTCGAAGGTGGAGGACCAGAACTTTTGAAATCCAGAATTTTTTTATTCTCGCACAAACAGTCGCTGACGCTGAGATTTCCTCTGCACTTGAGAGGAACTTGAAAATAGCTGTCAATGATCTTCAAATCCTCTGAGCATATACCAGAAACATCCTTCCCAAAATCTGTTGAAATCATCCATGGAGGCCCAACAGCATCCTCACTATTTCAGCGTTTACAGATTCACAAAGCAATGGTTCGTCATGTTTAGACTCTGGCACTGAATCCTTTGTTTCCTTATCACTGATCTCTCTGCCGAACAAACATTGTTGGTCACTAGCAAGATCCTTCTGGATCCCGAAATTCGGCTGTAAGTGAAGCCACCATCTGATATCTTGTGGCAGATTAGAATTAATAGGATTACTGCTCAAAGGCACAACGTTGGAGATAGGACGGTCTTCTAAAGTTTTACAATTCCATTGTTGGTACCATGTTGTTGTTGTTCAGATGATAATGGACAGCAGGCTAGTTTAGGGGCTCTCTTTCTGTCCTCCTGAACCACACAACGGTTTGCAGCACGTTGCCAAGCAGCCCTTGCTTCAGCACCAGCCATTACTTTCACTGATCACAAAACTGACCAGAGGAAAATACTTGTTAAGCACAGTAGCCAACAACATTGCACACTATAAAGAAAAATATCCTATCTAAAGTGCAACCACATGATCCATGCGATGTACAAATTGACATATTGATGAATACCAAATTTCAGCTTTCAAATTTGCAAGAAATTGCATTGACAGAGTAGACTTCATATATTATTCACAGAAAAAGGGGTTTTCTATCCAAACAGCCAGCAGCTTTGAAATAGGAAATGGTTTATTAGATTTTTTTGTTAAGGTAACCTGAGAAAACTTACATTAAGTTGAGTTATTCCAGAATTGATCATAAGCATGAAAGATGCATACTGACGGAACAAATATCCAAGAATGCAATGGAGCTAATTATGGAAATGATAAGTATGTTGTGTTTCCACTTGCTGGCAATATATACTACGAAATTTAGAGCAGGATAACCTATGTATTATCAGTATACAATAATACAACATAGATGAATCAAAATGGCAGGCTATCAGAATTGTAAAGCAATGTTTGCCGTTTTCTTTTCAATATACAACATTGTTCAGTGGCTCTGTAGTTTGATTTATATACAGTGAACTGTAATCATCACTGACTAGAAACCAGTTATTGAAGTGTTTCTAGCTAACGGCCAAACTGAAGTTCATGGCAAAATTTTATTTGTTAAAACTTATGGTTAATGAGATTCACGGCAGTGCTACTGGTACTGAGAATTAACCAAATTTCAGAAATGTCAAATAACATAAATACAAATTGTACCCGCAGAAATTTCATAAAACTGAACCGAACCCTGAAACCAGTGAAAATGTGGCACTCTTGTACGCTTTTGATTCATATACTACTTGGATCTACCTTGTGATTTCAACACCAAGGTTCATACTTCATTCATAGGGAAGGACCAAGAACATGCTTCAGTTCTAGGGACCCCGATTAAACAAAACAGCCAAAGAATCGCAACAAAGAAAATCCATTCCATTTCCATAGCACAGGGTACAAGAGATGGGTGGATGAGAGATGCATACCCGGATCTGCTAACCTCCGCCTGAAACGGAACAATGGAAGTGATTAGGATAAGATCATACGACCCTGGTAGTGGAGAGTGGAGACCCTGCCGGCTGCCGCTTCTCGATTCTTGCTTGCCCCTAGCGGCGAGGTTGGGGCGGGATCCCTGATCCACCTGCTTTATGGGGCCAAGGAAACCGTGGATGAATCCCACAGAAAAAATCCCGCGGAGATGGCGCAAACGACGATGGTGACGGATGCTGTTGCGGACTGGACAGATAGAGAGAGATGGAGTAGGAGTGTGGGTTTCTCTCCCCTGTCGTTTCTTCCCTGCGGATAATGACGGGTAAACCTCGCCTATAATGATATTTTATTCTCTGTGAAATCCAGCGCCTTTTCTACTGCTCTCCCGCGGTAATTAACCTGATGTACTATATTTACTTGCTGTACTACTGTTACTGGTGCAGTTAAAAAGGATATGCATATTGCCTTTGGTCTTTGTTTTCGTGTGGTGTTTTTTTTTTTTTTCCCCAAGCATGTTTGGTTCTCTTGCGATCAGACGCAATGGCTTACCTAACTTTGTTGTCTAGTACAGTACCATTTACTATTAAGAATGTGTTTAGTGTACTAGTGATTACGAATTTAACTGTCCCAATCAAACCTGTTCACCTGTGCTAATGAGAAGCTAGAGAACCAATTTGGCCCCACGTATGCAAGATCAAGATTAGATTGATCACCAGATATTCAGACCTTGTTTATCATAGTCACAACAAACTAATATTTTTTCTAAGGTAAAACAATATCATCCAGTATACGACGATTTATCCAAGGGCATGTGTGTTATTTTCTGTAAGTAAACGTCAGACAACTCTATTACATGGTCTTGGCCCTGTTGCAAAAAATATATAAAAGGTTTTCACTGTCGATTTTTTTTAAGGTACTACACAATAATATTACTGTTTTCATACATGTCATACTTTCTTGCTTAAAGCCTAAACGCATTCCTTGATTAGCTAAACAAACCAGGTGGGCAAAGTTTGTAATTCTTCACAATTACCGGCACTTACGACGCCACTTGGCTGGCAGAGGATTAAGTTGATACACAACCACAACCACCCTAGTCACACCAGTCCAGTGACGTATTGACGCCTGCAAATCACTCTTACTATACATGTCATCAGTGTTAAGCTTATCCAATTCGCTCTCCGCCCTTCCGTCACCAAGAACGAATATACGCTTAGCGTATCAACACTTTGTTCTTATTAACGACCGCCATTCATTCAGTCATCAACTGCCCGCTTTGACTAATTAATTACTAGTTGTGGAGATAATCAGATCTGTTGATGCTGCAAGACTGCCATTTGCTTCACCCGGCCGGCCACCTGTGTTCTTTTTAGGTGGTGTACTGTCGTCACCCAACACAAACTCTTTCTTTTCCATCTTTAGCCAGGTCGCAGTCTCCCGACCTTCTTGATTCCGCCCAAACTATGGGCTTGCGATTCGCGGCACTGCCACACACTGATTCCAGGCAAACCAGCAGCAGAAGATACAATTCTGGTAAGATCCCTTTTGCTGCCAACACTTGTTCATCCGAAGCGGGTCCATCCAGAAGCTTCAGACCTGAACTGAACGGTATCCATTGTCATAATTCATGTGCAGAGCACCTTGCGATCAGAAGTGTTCCGCTTCCTTCACCCACCGATTGATCAACAGTAGACTACCTAAACCACCTTTCACCGTCCTCCCCCTCTGATAAATAAGTGGTATAATGTTCCTTGTTTGTTGGAACAACTACACGAGCGATTCATTAGTTGTACACTGTTATCCACATGAACTCGAGCACCTTTTTGAGCATCACATATATGTAACCCAAAGCTTATCTTTTAAGATCGGCTCACTTACTAGTTACTATATCAAAAACCAACTAGTTGCATCAAAATCTATATAAACTAGGAGCCACGTATAAAAGCTACCAACTCACATTCATGTCCTTGAATTTGTGTACTAGATAGTACTCCCTCCCTCCCCAAATAGGTGACTTATAAACTGAGTACAAAAAGTCAACATTTTCTAACTTTGACTAAATATATATTAGAAATATCAACAGCTATCACATTTTAAAACTACATTATGAAAATATATGTAATTGTGAATCTATTGATATTAGTTTTTGTAATATAAATCTTCATATTTTTGTATATATTGAGTCAAACATAAAAATTGTTGACTTTTTACTCAATATATACGGCACGTAATTGGGGACGGAGGGAGTATTATTTTAGTGTTTGTGGACTACACATAATCTTAAGGGTTCTCCTAAACTTTTTGGCTTATGAATAGATCCCCCCTATGTATATGGAATTACTACTTGTGATTCATTTTTCTCATTACGACAACTTGTTGCCAACATAGTGGATGCTCTTATTCTGAATAAGATAGAAACTACAAAGTGACGTTTTGGCACCCGGAAGCATATGCTCGCAGTTTAAAACTGTGTTTTATACATATTTTGAAAAATATCAAAAAATTCGGGCAAAAAATTTCACACGTAGAGATCTCCACAATCTATGTGCTCACAAAGTTGTTGCACGGAAAACCAACATTTTGTGTCATGTTTAAAAGACAAAATTTGGTGCTCAAAAGCTTTTTACAATACATTATGTTGTCTTTTTGACAGCGGTCACACAATTGCCCTTTTTTCACGAAACTTGATGTGCACACAAAGGATGTCAAGATGTACGCGCGATTTTTTTATTCTGATTTTTTTGGCATTCTAAAATGTCTTTACCGGTGGCAGGAGCATATGCTACCGTCTGATCTTAGTCGGTAGGTGGTATCTTAGTCATAATAGCGAGGTCTTAGCTAAACTAAAGGCTATTCAGATGCGAAAATTTCATTCGTCGAGAAATCCTTGGTTCCTTAGGAGCAACTCTAGGAGATACCGCAGGTCAGGGTGGGCATATTTCCCGATCCCGAAACCCGAATCCCGAAAATCCCGATCCCGATCCCGAACAGCCCGATCCCAAAAATCCCGAGCACCTATTCGGGAGTCAGATCAAGAAACCCGAAATTTATACGGGAAATTCGGGATTCTACTCCTGGAACCCGAACAGCCCGAAAATCCCGAAATACACACGAAATGTTAGCCCACCACACACTTCCCCACATTCCCGCGGCCCAAAAGCCATAAACCTATCGCTAACCCTAACCTCTGCAGCCCAAAAGCCCAACACGCTATCGCTAACCTGAGCTACCCTAACACCTGCAGCCCGAGCCCCCAGTTCCCAACCTGGTCGCCGCCTGCGACACGGTCGCCGGTCGCCTCCCTCGTCGCCGCCCTTGACGGCTCCCACGCCGGTCGGACGCCACCCTCGCCGCCTCCCTTGGACGCCTCCCTCGACGGCTCCCACGCCGGTCGGACCCCGTCCTCGACACCTCCCTTGGACGCCGCCCTCGACGGCTCCCACGCCGGTCCGACGCCGCCCTCGACGACTGCCTCGGCGCCGCGCTGGCCGCCTCCCTCGACGGCGTGTGGTGGGGGAGCACCGCGCTGCGCCGGCCGCCTCCCTGTTCTGCCTCCCTGTTGTGGTGGAGCGCTGCGCTGCGCCACGCCGGTCGACTCCCTGAATTTTGGTTGTTCTGCTGAAATTCGGGCAATCCGGGAATTCCCGATCTCGATCCCGAATTGTCGGGATCCCGAATTGTCGGGAATCAAAATTTCTCAGAAAAAATCAGGATTCATTTTCTAAATCCCGAACTTTATTTTTCCCGAATTTCCCGTCCCGAAATTTCGGGAAATCCCGAACGCCCAGCCTGAACCGCAGGTGGGGAAGAACGGATACGTGGAATATCAGTATGGGAAAACTGCCACCTGGCTTTAAATCTCCTTTGCATATAAACAATAGTAAACAGGCAGAATAGTAAAATTCTAAATTTATAACTCTAAACATTCAAATTAAAATTTAAATAGAGTTTCCAGACCAAATGCATAACCAAAACAAGAACAAGTAGTAACGAGGTCATAGGTCCCAGTAGGCCCACAAAGATGAAAAATGGCCCACGAAGGCATATGGTGGCCCGTCTCAAAGGACCCGGCCGTAGATGGACACCCGAATGAACCATCTTAGAGTGTAAGCCATAACAAGGTCTGCACGTGGATTCTACGGGATATCTCTTCTAACTGAAAGTGATCGGATCTAGTCTATCTTATTAGGATTTAGCGTTTCCCCTAACCACATGTAAACCGACTCGGCACCATGTAATCCTAATCTCACTGTGTATATATAAGGGGAATGGGGGCCAGCCAAGCGGTATCCGTTGATCCCATTCATACACCACATCCACCATATGCGACTTCTGAGCATTCCTCGAGAATGCCAAGAGCACCAAAAATAGTACAATCCGCCACAAACAAGAAGTAGGGATGTTATCGCCAAGAAAAACGAAATGTACTCCAACTTTTCTTACTGTATCGAATCTGCAGGACATTCTGAAGCACTGAATAATGTATCTTGTTCAACCTTTACTAGCTTACATTGTTTTTCTTAGTGGCGACATGTTCTTCCTAGTTTATGGCCACCAACAGTTAAACATTTGGCAATTACATTCTAACCTGAATGGTTTATGTAATTATATGTTCAAGTGCAAGAATCTAGAGGAAACAAGATAATCAAAAGAACAAGGCATGTCTACGACTATAGCTAGCAACATTGAATTGGACAATGCATAAACTTGATCAATAATTGTTTTTAGGAAGCATTCGACTTCACCCAGTCATGTTTGGAGGGATCAACATAACCCCGTGGAAAATAAGACCATGTAAACTCCCCCCAAACCTTTCCAAACTGTCCAAATCATCCTGGACCCACTCAAAGCTGTTTTGGAGGGTTTAGGGTTAGGGCATGGTAACATGTCTTTTCGCTGTCTGTACTGCATACGACCTCCGCCCACATGCCATTGCAATTACCTTCTTTCTTTCTCTCAGCCAAAGTTGTTGTATATCTACAGAACAGAGTGATCAATTACATACGGTGCTCTGGAAGTTTAACTGAATCACTACACACCTTTTACGCGTACGTATGAACACTTCATGTTATCCACATATTAGTTACTAGGATTCCAACGTAAAGAAGATAGAATATGAAACAACATTCCAAAGGATCTTCCTGGAAAGGCGACCTCTTGCTACTAGCAGTCATCTATTTCTTAATAGAGTCTGCCACGGCACTGTGCAGAACCACAATGGCAATATTTAACTTTGACTCCACCATTCAAATCATGGACTTGACCTATCTCGTAGTTGTAGTCATAGGTCAGCTCCTGCAGTGGTGAAATACTCTCAGCGGCAAAGAACATGATATGGGGCACTCTTTTGTCATCATGGTCCCAGAGAACACTCTGTGCGTAGAGGTTAGGTGAACAGCTATGGTTGATGAATCTTCCAATATTTCCATACTCAGCTGCATCTATTGTGAAGCCCTCATCTTCCATGATCAGAGAGCGAACGCCAGACGAATTCAGACCTGGAATAGCTGATGACATCTCTTTCCAGATATCATAGTTCTGTCCTATATCAAACAAGTAGTCGTCATTGCTTCTCTGGTTAGCTTCCTGGTCATGTAACAGCTCGCCAACATACTCGCATATAAAGCTGCCAGAAGAGATTGACCTCAGGGATCTTACACCCCAACCTGTATTGGTTGTCCTGAATACTTCCAGTGGTATTTTCATACCAAGCTGACTGACCCTGTTGTGGCATGAAGGAGGACACTTACAGGATGGACCACACTCAAATATGAGGGGCTTTGCATGGACAACCGCACCGTTGAAGTTAAATGGGATTTCTCCTCCATTCTTCACAATGCAAGCGCAGTTTGCATAATCTGAGCAGCCATCGGTGCAGTCACAACCCTGACTTCTTTTTGCAGTCAAGGATGGACCTCTATTTCTAGTGAAGTATTTAAAGATGCTGGACGTGCATTGTCAGTATTATTGATCACACAGATGGGAATCTTCTCCTTTCCTTGCGATATATCAGCTATGCAGAGACCTGGACGAACTACAGACTTTCTCAACCCTTTAGCAACATGCAAAGGCAATTCTGGTTGTCCAGTAATCCTTTGTAACCTGTATTTGAAGACCCTCGAACCTGGTAGACCTTCTTGCCAGCACTCCACCACATTATAGAGACCATCATAAGTAAATGTAGAGACTTCTTTGGCCTTTGAATGACTGCCTTCCTCTCTGTTTGGACCTTTAAAACCATGAATTACCCGGACAGGCGTCTTTGTATTGATACAATTTTTTAGGGCCAAGTTCCCGCGCACAAGCCTTTGATCCTCATTCTCCTTCTTGCCAGCAGGCTTTCCTCCGGCCAGTGTATATTACTTCACCCGAGCTTGACAATTCGTCAGGGTAACCTCCAGAAGCAACAATGCTTATGGCGATAAGCGTATCATTGCTATCCTTCATGGTGTCAATGCCTCCTTGGTATGGACGGTGGAGACCAACAATGGCCAACTCTACTCTGTATAGAAATTCATCACCAATTTCAACACCAGGGACTTTACCCACAATAGGCCCGTGTTTGGTAAAGCCTGGTAGTGTTCTGATTAATTTATCAGCTGCAAGATCAATTCTACTGCTCTTAACAGAGCGCTGTTCCACATCTTGAACGAGAGTTCTGCATATGAACTGAAACTTTCGGCAAATCATCTTCACTTTGCTACGAGCATCAGCAGTCTGGCCACCATGCTGCATGTGGCACCCTACTGATGGAACACATGAGGGGTTATTCAGGTACATCTTAAGCTTTCCTTCAGTACCAGCTGTTGCTTTCCAAATTTCATCATTGTTTAAGGGGGAAGCCTCTTTATCCTTCAATTTCGTCTTGCTATGCAATGCAGGTGTAGAGGCGATATTCGCGGGAAGATGTTTATTTTGAGCTGGAAATATTATCTTCAACTTCGTCCTGGGGACAAGGGATTCCCTCATAGTGGCAACAGACTCCGTCTGCTTGCCCGTCGAATAGGGTCTATCCAGATTAACCAGCGTGGGCTTATGATTTTCAACATGTAACTGAACTGTTTTTCTAGCCGTGAATGTCACCTTACTTTTCATGATACCTTTGCCTTGTACCCCTGCTGCCACAAGAAGGGATTCCTTTTTCATGCTACAACTTTCAGACACTTTCTCATCCCGAAGATATTCTTTTGGAGGACCTTGAGCAGAAGGTTTAGTGGCAACCTTGGGTGAGGTCCCTTCACATTTGTTCATCGCCTTGACATCTTCAGGAAGTGCCCATGATACAGTATTCACCTTGCGCTGCACCATGTTCCCATCCATCTTGTCAGTAGAAATACGCCTCATAGAAGAAGGTTCTGCAGCAACAATTGGCGGAACAGCACACTCATGTCCACCACCAGATTTAAGCTCGTGAGGACATTGTTGAGAGTAGCTTGGGACTCTTGGAGGACAGGGTTAGTTTCTGTAGGAATCTCACCATCCTCCTGTTCTTCCTGTACCTCTGCTATTCCATCCAAAGCATCCTAGTGTCAATGGCACACGAATCTGAACGACCACCGTTTGCACTAGCAGCTGCCACCTCCAATGCACCCAAACCAGCATCAGCAGGAAGGGCTTCTAACTGCAAACCAACCTCCTCGAGGCCTCCTCTGCTTGCAAGCGGAACTGCCGCGTCCCTCCCACAGCCAGGAGGGAACCGGCGATTGGCAGATAGCATCCTCCGCTTGGGTGGCAGTCGCGTGATCGTCGGCGGCGTCGACTCCTTCATCACCAATTCGCCATCCCCAGGTGCTGTTCCCCGGCCGTCTTTCACCACCAAATCAGCAGCTCCATCATCTGCCCCATCTGTTGTTGTCACCATCGCAGCCTCTGGAGCAGGATGATACCATCTGACACCGGAGCACCACCATCTGCAGCCGGCACACCACCGAAACCAGCATTGGCAGGCGCAGCTTCCAGCCGCCGCAAGCCATCCTCCTCGCCGCCACCGGTACCCGCAGGACGAGGAGGAACAGACGCGTGCTCTGGCATAGGAGTACTAGAATCACCACGGGAGATCAGTGCAGCTCCGACCCTCGACCCGTCCCCGCCGTCGCTGCAAACGATCAGCGCCTGCGGCGGCGCGTCCCTCCCGCAGCCAGGCGGAAACCGTCGCTGGCGGACACGGCCCTCCGCTTGGGCGGCGGATGCGCAGCGGAAGCCAGCCCCCTCTTCCTCTCCAGTTCACCGCCTCCGCATCCCCTCTCTCGGGAGCCACAGCCACCACCAGGCCTGCAACTGCAACCCCCTCCGCGCTGTCCCCGACCAAACCTCCCGAGGCCGCCGCCGCCGCAGCATTCCCTCCCGCGGCCGCTTCCTCCTCGCGGCCCGCTCCATGGCGTCGAGCACGGGCCAGGTCCGCCTCGGCGCGCGCCCGCGCGATGCCCTCGGACACGTCGATTGGAGGCCGCGGCAAAGGGCGAGGAAGCGCGGGCGCGCGTCCCCAGAGGTGCGGCGGAAGCGCGGCCGCGCGTCCCTGCGGCAAGGCGCGGTTCGCGAGGACGCCCGTCGGCCGCGCGGCGGCCTGGAACTGGAACATCGCCTCGCCGAAGAGGGAGGTCGGTCGGTCGGTTCCGTCGATCGATCGACGACTCGCGCGCACCCGCAATCAGTCCCCAGCAGTACGCGACGCGGCTGTGCCGAACGGAAAAAAAAAAGAATCACCAGCGGTTACTTACGGCGACGCAGGAGGAGCGAGGCGGAGGAGGAGACGGTTGGGGATGGAAGCGCTCACCTTTGGGGCGGGGCGGGGCGGGGCGGGGACGACGGACTGCCAGAAGGACGGACTGCCGGCGGCGAGATTAGAGGCGCGGCGGGGGTTTATTAGGCAAGGGGTTGCGGGAATGGTGTGTGATTTGGTGGGGTCTACGGGGCTCGAGTTTTGAGAAACGTCTTTATTGTTAGCAGATGGACAGGTGTCGGGCACCGGTGAGCGCGGAGCGGCACGAGTCTGGACTTGACTCGGGTCGTCTGTGGCGGGATGAACTGGACGGGTTCGCGTCCGTCACACGAGTCCAGTGGCCGGGAATGTCTAGCTTGCGCGCGCGAGGGCTCGCGCGGTTCGGACAGCCGCACATGGGGTTGTCGGAAGGAAGAAAGGAAGAAGACGATCCGCCCCCGCCACCAACGCCTGCGCCACCCGAGGAAGAAGATTGGTTTCCGCCACCGCCGCCGCCGCCATCACCGACGACGAGCTCGCCCCCGCCGCTGCCGCCGGCCTAACCGCCTGCCTCCGCCGCCCCGCCCTACTCAAATCACCTCCTCCGCCGGTCCGCCGCCGCCGCCGACCATCCCTCTAAGCCCCCCGCAGCCTCTTCTTCTCCGGCTCCGGCACCCCACCCGCACCCCCCAAGTTAAGTCGATTGCTTGCCTCCGCCGCCTCCGCCGCGGCCAGCCGCGTCTCCGGCGGCTCCGCCTCGCTCCATCCTCGCCGGCGCCTTCTCCGCCGCAGCTCCCTCCGGTCGCAGCGGCGTCGCCGTTGCCGGCTCAGGTGAAGGAAGAGTACGGGCTGGAGATTGGGGATCGAGGGAAGAAGAAAAGAAAAAAGAGGAAGGAAAGAGAGGGAGGGAGGAAAGCCACGTGGGTGGGACCCACCCCACGCATTGCGCGCTGCGCGGACCGCGCGAGCAGTCGCGCGCTCGTCAGGTAGCCATCTCGAGTCCAGTGTGTGCTCCGCCGCAGTCCACGCAACGGCTAGCTCTGCATTGCACGGTACCTGTGTGTCATGACCCAACCATCGATTTCATCAGCCGGCGCAGGAACCACGCCTGTCTCATGGCTAGGCGCTGGAACTGTTGTATTTATTTTGAAAACTTGATTGAGTTGAGTTAATAATAAATGTGTCTACAATCCAATAATTATTTCTAGATCTAATTCAATCCACGTGTAAAAAAACAAGAATAAAGCTACCGATCCATAATTATTTCTATTTTTTTTCATCTTAGGTGCATTTGACTTCTTGAGATATTATTCACGACTGGGTTAGTTTTTTTTCCTTTCACTTTTTTGTTACATGTAGATTTAAGTTGGATACAATTTTTTTTTTTTTTTGCAGGTATGTTGGATACTATTACATTTGTGAGATGTAGACACGTATTCTATCGACTCACACTCGTTTCTTTGAAAAATTGGTGTCATTTCAATGATGCTACCCAACACATTGTGTTCAAAATGGTTTGTAACACTAGAAAGTCAAAATAACACGAGAAAGCTTGTCACTAGCGACAACTGGTACGATCAATATTCACTGATAACTAAAGTAGAATGAGAAATATTTCCAAAATTACGGGATTTTCTTGTAGTAGTTACTGGTTAGAAGATGAAATAGAAAGACCAATTAATTTAATTCCGAGCATTCCATATACTACGCGCTGTACTTGGTGAAATAGAAAGACCGAATAAATTAATTCCGAGCAACCATGTGCACACTACGTGTTGCAGTTGATGTTGACCATCGGTTAAAAGATAAAATAGAGGGGCCGAATAATTTAATTTCGAGCAACCCATGCACACTACATGTGACAGTTGGTGTGGATCATCAATTATAAGATGAAATAGGACAAAACTGTTTACTTCCGAGCGACTCTGAATACACTATATATATGTCGCATGCACTTGGTATGAAATATGATGAAAATGTTCAACATGTGTGCAAATTACATGTGGCAGACGACTAGGGGTACTACATGTGTTCCATATTGTTCCCAAAACGGTTTATAATATGGAACAGAGGGAGTAAAATAGAAAGATGAAAGTAAACTTCCAAACAATTCACATACGGTTGGTGCTATTTGTCGATTAGGAGAAAAATTCGAAGGGCGGAAGAATCTATTTCCAAGCAAGTCATATACGCACCACACGGTGTTGGCCGTCGATTGAGAGATGAAATAGGAGCGAGAGAGTTTATTTCCAATCAACTGCATGCCCGAAACGGCAAAATAACGATCGTGCGTGCACCGCCGGCCATGATCAGACTCAGAGCAGAAAGGGTAATGTACTGGCTACACTGCACAGCGTCACGGATCTTCGCTTACGTACACATCAAACTCGTTCGGCCCTTCCTTTCTTGATATAGCAATTACCCGGCACATCTTGCTTTTCCATTGCGGTATGATGCACATGCACCGTCCAGTGGTTTCCCAGCATTTCTCGAATGAGAAATAGATGGCCGGCTAAGATCATTTACCTTTTGTGCACTGCACTAACTTTTCTGTTTCCACTCCGTTGGATATTCTTTTCCCGCAAACGGTGCAAATCAGATGTCATATGAAATTTGGGAGGCTCCTTCTATCGAACAAAAAAAGACATTCCACGCAAGAAAAAAAAAAGTACAGTAGGACAGACATGGTGCTGAACTCATTGGAGTATAGTCAGAGAGGCGAGTGTGGACAAATTGAGGCCAAGCTCCAGGGTGCTATTTTTTTTTTGAAGAAATTAAAATTATATTTAAAGTTTTAAAAAAATGAAAAATATTATGTATGTAGACAATGTGGTATTCTAGTAGCATGTAAATTCTCAACTAGAAATATGATGTACTTTAGGCTGAGAAAAATGACGAAATCTGACATTAGAAAGTAGTGAAAAAATCAACTCTCCAAATCCTGTTAGATTTTATCATTTTGTGTAGCCTTGAATTATAGATTAATTTGAGTTGAGATTTTGGACATTATTAGAATGCATCATTTGAAAGTTTAAAATATTATGTTTGATTTTTTCAAAATAAAAGGCTTCCTGAATCTCAGCATTCATCTGTGGTTTCCGCAAAGAGGGCCCGTGTGTGTAGACGGGAGACTCCTTCCTCACATATACTCCCTCCGTCCATAAAATGATGTCTCAACCTAGACTAAATTTGCATGTATTTACACACTAAATTATGTCTAGATACATGTAAATTTGGGCTAGGTTGAGACATCATTTTGTGGACGGAGGGAGTAGATAACATGCACTGATGCACAACACCCCTGTTTGTACCACACTTCTTGATACGACACCGGTACGACCAGACACATTGCCGTTTTACCTGCTTGGCCCATTTCCCGATTCATGTCTTATCGTACCCAAATCATCGTACCAAATAATAGTGGTCTAGACGCTCTCCACAGGATATGGATGTATATTGCCACCTGATACGTCCAAAACGTATCTACTTTCCTGAACACTTTTGCTGTTGTTTTACCTCTAATTTGTGTGTTTTGAATGCAACTAACACGGACTAACGCTGTTTTCAGCAGAATTGCCCTGGTGTCTTGTTTTTGTGCAGAAAGTCAAGTTTCGGGAAAATCCCGAAAATATCCAGGAGCTCCTATTTTTCCAGAAGACACCGGAGCCAGAAGATGAGACGGAGGCGGACCACAGGGGCCCCACACCACATGGCGCGCGCAAGGGTGGGCCGCGCCGTGGTGTGGTGTGGCCGCCTCGGTCACCCCTCGCGACCCCCTTTCGACTACTTAAAGCCCTTGACCTAAAAACCAGAGGATCGACGCTTTTCCAGAAACACTCCAGAGCTCCGCCGCCACCGAAAACCCTATTTCGGGGCCAGAAACTCCGTTCTGGCACCCTGCCGGGACGGGGAATTGGAGGAGATCATCGCCATCATCATCACCGACGCCTCTCCATCAACCATCCATGATTCCCCCATCCATGTGTGAGTAATCCCCGCTGTAGGCTGAAGGGGATGGTAGGGATTGGATGAGATCATTCATGTAATAGATATCAGATTGTTAGGGCATGGTGCCTAGTATCCGTTGTTAGTACTTTATGTCATTGTTGCAACTTGTTATGCTTAATGCTTGACACTTAGGGCCCGAGTGCCATGATTTCAGATCTGAACATGTTATTGAATCATGAGGATAATTATTGTTTAGATCATATCTGCAAGTTGTTTACACATATAATTGTCCGGAACCCGAGGCCCCAAAGTGACAACAATTGGGATAACCGGAGGGGATGGCTGTAATGTGAGGATCACATGTGTTCACGGAGTGTTAATGCTTTGCTCCGGTGCTTTATTAAAAGGAGCACCTTAATTACCAGTAGTTTCCCTTGAGGCCCCGCTGCAAACGGGCTGGTAGGACAGAAGATGTTGTGCAAGTTTCTCATTGCGAGCACGTACGACTAAATACGGAACACATGCCTATGATTGATTATTACCTGGATACTTTATTATTATCTATCTGCAAATGCCCTACGCTTGACTATTATATGAATTATCTTATCCATGCAACGCCCGTTCATCCATCCCTATGCCTACAGTATTTTAATCCTGCTGTCTACTACAATTACTGCTGCTTTATTTTATTACTGCTATTATTTCACTACTGCTACTGCTATAAAACTGTTGCTACTGATAAACTGTGTCGAGCAAGTCTATTTCCAGGTGCAGCTGAACTGACAATTCATCTGTTAAGGCTTATAAATATTCTTTGGCTCCCCTTGTGTCGAATCAATAAATTTGGGTTTTACTTCCCTCGAAGACTGTTGCGATCCCCTATACTTGTGGGTCATCAAGACTATTTTCTGGCGCCGTTGCCGGGGAGCATAGCTCTATTTATAAGCTCACCTGAGAGTGATATTGTTCGCTGCAAATTATTCATCATGGGTAAACCTCGTGATGAGAAGGTTCGCATATTGCCATCCACTACAAGGAGAGGTACAACTCTGAACACTTCTGCTGCTCTTGATTCACCGTCTGTTATAAGTCAACTTGTCACACCACCACATACACATGCTTCACGTGCTGCTACTTCTGCTGAATCTGAAAATACTTCTGATGTTTTGATGATGCTTCTACTGTGCTTGATGAGAGTGGTTCATTAGGTCCTTTTCTAGATGCTACAATTGCTAAGTCAAACAAACTGAAAATGCTGAAACACCTAATGAAAGTCCCATTACACCTGTTAGTTCACCTGAATTAAGAGATCATACTAGTGATGATTTCGAGGAAACTTATGTTGAACTTGATGATGAATTTATTGAAGAATGCAATGCTTCTAAAGATGCTAGTGCTATTAAAAATCTTCTTGCAAGACGTGCTGTTAATTACAAACTGTCTCCTGATGCTAAGTTTGCTACATCTCCCATTGATATAAAAGATAAAGATTATGATTTCTCTATGGACTTGTCACATATATCTATTGTTGAGAAAGAACCTTTTCGAGGAACTGAAAATGAAAGTGCTGTAGAACATATGAACACTCTTTCTACTTTAAGTAGTGTGTTTTCTGATGACATTAAGAAACGCAGTTACTTCGTTACTAAAATATTTCCTTTCTCATTAAAAGATGAAGCTAAAACTTGGTTTAATAGTTTATCTCCTGGATCCATTAAAAGTCCTATGGATTTGGTTAATGCTTTCTTCCAGAAATATTTTCCTGCTAGTGCTCAACATGCTGCTTTACAGAGAATCTTTAATTTCAAACAATTGGAAGCAGAGAAATTGCCTAAATCTTGGGCAAGGTTTTGTTCTTTACTCAGAGCTCGGCCTGGACATCAATTAGCTAAAAATGAACTTCTTGATATATTCTATAATGGACTAACTGTTGAATCTAGGACATACCTAGATAGTTGTGCTGGTTGTGTTTTCAGGAAAAGAACTCCAGATGAAGCTGAGGAATTAATGGCTAAAATAAGCCAAAATCATGATGATTGGACTATACCTGAGCCGACCCCGATACCCACACCAAAGAAGAGAGGAATTCTTGAACTAAGTGATGAAGAAATGAGAGAAGCCAAGAAATCTCTTAAAGAGAAGGGTATTAAATCTGAAGATGTGAAGAATCTACCACCAATAGAAGAATTATGTAAGCCAATTCCTCACCCATCAGTAGTTGAGGTACACTCTCTCCAACATTTTGATGATAGGGATATTCCTTATTCTAAAACTCCTGATCAATGCTTAGATGAATTTGATAATTATATTGTTAAGCAGGATAACTTTAATATGAGAGTGCAGAATCATCTGATGGAAAATTCTAGAGCTATGAGTAAATTGCATGATATTGTGGAAAGAACTTCTAATGATGTTAAAATGCTTATTAAACATTTCCATATGGTTCAAACTCAAATAGATCAACTCACTAAGGTACAAAAAGATCTGCTAGTTAATGCTTCTAGAGAAAATGAAAAACATGCTTATGGAGTAGGAACTAGAGGTGGTGCTTCTACTCAGGATCCCTTGTATCCTGAAGGACATCCTAAAAGAATTGAGCAAGATTCTCAACTAGCTAATGAAACTAGTACTCCTTCTAAGAAAAAGAAGAAGAAGAAACATAAACATGTTGAAGAATCTCCTGAATCAATTAAAGAAAATGAGCATGTTAATGATCCAAATAGTATATCTATCTCTGATGCTGAAACTGAAAGTGGTAATGAACATAACAATGATAAGGATAAAAATGATGCTTCTGATAAAGAGGAGAGTGAAGATGAACCTGAAAAGCATACTAAGAATAAAAAGTATACTAAAGAAGATTTCATTGCTAAAAAGCATGGTAATGAGAGAGAACCTTGGGTGCAAAAGCAAATGCCTTTTCCTAATAAGAAACATAAATCAAAGGAAGAGGAACACTATAATAAATTTTGTGATTGGATGAAACCCTTGTTTTTGCAAATTCCTTTGACTGATGCTATTAAATTGCCTCCTTATTCAAAATATATGAAAGATATTGTCTCTAACAAAAGGAAAATTCCTAATGAGGAAATTTCTACTATGCTTGCTAATTACTCTTTCAATGGTAAGGTTCCAAAGAAACTTGGAGATCCAGGTATACCAACTATCCCATGCTCTATTAAGAATAATTATGTTAGAACTGCTCTATGTGATTTAGGAGCAGGAGTTAGTGTTATGCCTTTCTCTCTTTATAAGAGACTCTATTTAGAAAAATTGATACCAACTGATATATCTTTGCAAATGGCTGATAAATCTACTGTGTTCCTGTTGGCATATGTGAGGATGTTCCTGTTCAAGTGGCTAATAATTGTTTAATATTAACTGACTTTGTTGTGTTGGAAATGCCTGAAGATGATAATATGTCTATTATTCTTGGGAGACCTTTTCTTAACACTGCAGGGGCTGTTATTGATTGCAACAAAGGAAAAGTAACCTTCAATGTTAATGACAAAGAGCATACTGTTTATTTTCCCAAAAAGCTGGACAAGATATATGGAGTAAATACAATAGCCAATCTTAGAACTATCAAAGTGGGAAGTATTGATTGCCCTATTTATGAACCTCAAGAAGGATTTCAAAGTATTATGATTGGATCTATTGCTATACAATTCAAGGTAACATGATTGTCTCATGTGGTTTAATTCTTTTATGTCATATAAAATTTATTTGGTGACAAGACTTGATCAACCTTGTTAACAAATATGTTTTAAATGCATAGAAGCACTAAACAACATTTTATTTCTCAACCTTGTTTTACCTACTGTTGTGTTACTGAACTTGCAAAGTTTTAGTTGAAATTGGTCTTTATAAAATTTATTTCTGCCTTAAAGTTTATTATTTAAATAACCAGAAAATGTGAAAAATGAAAGTTTTCAAAAATTTCTAAAAATTATATCAAACATCCTAGTTTTTAAAGAGGAACATGGGAGCACCTGGGCTGACCAGGGGGACCCACCATGCCCCCACACCATATGGCCGGCGGCGGTGTGTGGCCGCGCCATGGTGTGGTGTGGGCCCCACCTGGCCCTCCACTTACCCATCTTCCTCCCTTTCTTTCTCTCTCCCGACCAAACACTCCACCATTGTTCAAACCCGTGTTCTTGCTGCCTTGCTCGAATTTTTCGATCTCCTTGCTCAGCCCATCTTTGTTGCTGAGATTTGGACCATTTGTCTCCGGTATGTGACTCCTCCGATTATCCAAGTAGAATTTTGTTTAGTTGTGTATTTCTTGATTTTGGTACTGTAGGTGACATGTTAAGTGAGTTTGCATGCTTGTTCTATGCTTAGATTAATTAGTCTTGATGCATGTCTAGCCCTCTTGCAAGTCTCTATAGTAGTTTCTTTGATTAGTTGCTCCAAAATCATTTTTATGAGGTTTTGTTAAAAATTTCAGAAAAGGAGGATGAATACATCAACTTGACTATAATGAATTGGAGGTGCATGAAGTCATGGGAGTCAACCGCGAAGACGCTGTGTTCCCCTCTCTATCCATGCTCTAACTTCATGACTGCTGCAGGATTTGCAAGATTTCAATACTCTAATCTCTAATGCAGGGTTGGAAGATTTTGTTGTTGATGAACCATATCAATATGCAAAACTGACTATGTCAGTGGTGCAAAACTTTAGATTCAGTTGGTCTTCACCTAACCCCATGGTTCACTATAACATCTACAATATAGCTGTGGATTTGCCCTTTGATGATTTTTGCACAGCTATTAAGGTACCGCATTGGGGATCGCGCGAGAGATTAGAGGGCAACCTAAGCCTCTAATGGACCTGTATGAGGAGATCTGCCAAGGAGAAGTTTCTCAGATGAAAGTGGTAAAATTCGAAGCATTCAACTCCCATCTATTCGATATTTTGCCTATTATATTGTAAGTGTGTTCTAGCTAGGAACTGCAAGCAAATTATCTGTTTATGACTTGGCTTTCATTTCAGCTGCTTTGAGGTGTGATAGGACTTATAATTTAGGTGCTTGATAGCTTTCCGTCTTTCCACTAACCGTGAAAAGGGGGAATTTGTGGAGGTCTCATTGCTTCTCGTTTATTAGCTATGCATGGTGTAGGGCCGCATCATTTAGACATTCAGTTTCCATAGAAAGGCTTGATATTAACCATGATAAGTCATAAATTTGTTCCTAATGGGCTACCTTGAATAACTTAACCTACGAAATAACCTTTTTCCAGAAACGTAGGTGGAGATAATTAAGTCCGAACGATTAGTTTGTTTGCCTGCACCTCTTTTGTTTAACCTTGATGCCAGGGAAGGTGGTCACTCTGAGATGACCTTGAGGCATACTTAGAGGAGCACGGCCCTCGCAGAGGATGATGGAGAGGAGCCCGATGGAGATTTCACTCAGCCTTCCGATATTGCGGGCTTCCCGTACCAGCACTTTGACTATGGGACTTCTGCCCCTTCTTCTTCACGGGAGCCTGATTACGATCATGCTGGGTATGATTCGCCAGGGTGGAGCGCGTACCCACGCCGATGATTGATCTCCACTTAGGCCAAAAGCCTAAGCTTGGGGGGAGGTACACCGACATCTCACTCACTTTATATCATATTCTGTTGGTACTTTGTATATCCATGTTTCAGTTTCTTTCTTTTTCGTTGTTGTTTCTTGTTTTGATTTTATTTTCCAAAACCCAAAAAGACCAAAAATATTTCTGTTATTTCTCTTTGTTTACCTCTTGTGTACTTTTAGTACTGGTTTGCTTTATCTTTTAGCTTCGGTTTAGTATTCAAAAATCCAAAAAGATTTTGCTTTATTTGTTTGTTCCTTTCTTTGTTCGTTTCAAATCGAAAACCCAAAAATATTTGTTGTTCTTTTCGGTTTTGTATAGTTGTTGCAGAGTTCAGCAATCTTCCGTGACTCCATTGGAGCTTGGTTATCATTTCATATCATTCAAGCCACACAAGTGAAAAGCAATAATGACGATTTATGACAACTCGAGTTGTGGTGAGAGGCTGGTATGAACTCTATTTGTTTTCATTTTTGTACATATACTCACTCATGTGGACATGCTTAGCTGATTCGTATGAGGGAATGTTATTTAATGGATGCTTAGTAGTTCATGTTTTCATATGATCAGTTCCAATTCACTAATAGTATATAACATGTCATATAGATATTTGCTTGCATTGTTCTATTCATAAAAGGGTATGACATGGTGGTATCCTCCTCTGAATGATTCACTTGAATTGACTTGGCACATGCTCACGCATGCTCATGACTGAAAAACAAAAAGTCAATTAAGCCTTGATGATTTATTTTGCCTCAGAGTTCTAGTATCACTTTTATGCCTCCGTTAATTTTATTCTGTCGCAAGCATGATTATGACGGTTAATGCTCTCTTGATTGTCGCTTCCCAGTCTATTGCTAGCCTTCACTTGTACTGAGCGGGAATGCTGCTCGTGCTTCCAAAATCCTTTAAAACCAAGTTATTCCAAAGAGTCCACCAAAAATTCCTATGCATGGTATTTCGAACCATTCCAAGTAAATTTTCATGTGCTACCTTTAAAACCTTCAAAATACTTCTCATTTTGTGACACTGTTTTTAGCTCATGAGGAAGTAGTAGTTGGATTTGTTATCTTCCATACTAAATTAAGTTCACCGACTTGCATGCTTCATCTGCTCGTCACTAATTTTGCAAAGAGCTGGTTAGACCATTATAACATCTAAAAGTAAAATAAAAATAGGCACTCCTCCATGGTATGTGATTGTTGGCAGGCACCCGAGGATTCGGTTAGCCATGGTTTGTGAAAAGCAAAGGTTGGGAGGAGTGTCATACTATATAAAAGTGCATGCTATAAATGCCTAATATCAATATCTCGGAACCGCTCTCAACTTGTTTAGTATGGAAGATAACAAAAACTCTATTGCCATTCGTTGACAGGAACAACCACCTCCCAAAACATATTTTTACCTCTGTTTTATAAATAAAAAGCTCTAGCACATGTTAATCCCTGCTTCCCTCTGCGAAGGGCCAATCTTTTATTTTTATGTTGAGTCACCATCCTTTCTTTGAGCACCCTCTCGAGAGCATAACTGTCATTCTTAGTGTAATGTGCTTGTCCCAGAATACGGTTAACTGTGGTATAACTTTGATGCTCTTATCTTTGATATTTTTACTTCTAGTCTTCACTTGAACTTCAGAGGTGCCTTGGCATTTATGTTTTGCTCTACAAATAAAGGCAAGCGAGATACCACTTTATCATATCTTATTATGAACATTGCAATCCTGCAGATAGACTTATTTCATGTTATTTATTCTTAGTGTGTTGGTATCTTTTCATAGTTCACATAGCTACTAGGTGGCATTATCTACATTTCCTTATTATGAATTGCCTAAGTACTTGATCATATAGTGAGAATATTTACATCATATGAAGCAAATGTGTTCGTAAAAGTTTCTTTTATCGCACTCAGTTGTTAACTGAATTGCTTGAGGACAAGCAATAAGCTAAGCTTGGGGGGAGTTGATACGTCCAAAACGTATCTACTTTCCCGAACACTTTTGCTGTTGTTTTACCTCTAATTTGTGTGTTTTGAATGCAACTAACACGGACTAACGCTGTTTTCAGCAGATTTGCCCTGGTGTCTTGTTTTTGTGCAGAAAGTCAAGTTTCGGGAAAATCCCCGGAAAATATCCAGGAGCTCCTATTTTTCCAGAAGACACCGGGAGCCAGAAGATGAGACGGAGGCGGACCACAGGGGCCCCACACCACATGGCCGCGCGGCCAAGGGGTGGGCCGCGCCGTGGTGTGGTGTGTGTGGCCGCCTCGGTCACCCCCTCGCGACCCCCTTTCGACTACTTAAAGCCCTTGACCTAAAAACGTCAGAAGGATCGACGCTTTTCCCAGAAACACTCCAGAGCTCCGCCACCACCGAAAACCCTATTTCGGGGACCAGAAACTCCGTTCTGGCACCCTGCCGGGACGGGGAATTGGAGGAGATCATCGCCATCATCATCACCGACGCCTCTCCTTCAACCATCCATGATTCCCCCATCCATGTGTGAGTAATCCCCGCTGTAGGCTGAAGGGGATGGTAGGGATTTGATGAGATCATTCATGTAATAGATATCAGATTGTTAGGGCATGGTGCCTAGTATCCGTTGTTAGTACTTTATGTCATTGTTGCAACTTGTTATACTTAATGCTTGACACTTAGGGCCCGAGTGCCATGATTTCAGATCTGAACATGTTATTGAATCATGAGGATAGTTATTGCTTTAGATCATATCTGCAAGTTGTTTACACATATGATTGTCCGAAACCCGAGGCCCCAAAGTGACAACAATTGGGATAACCGGAGGGAATCTCCTATTCATCTAAGGGGAAACCCGCCTAAGCTAAATGCATCTTTGTTTACTAAATGGCAATCTTCTATGAGATCTTATGTGAACAGTGCTTCTATCGAGCTTTGGAGGATCATTGAGCAAGGGTATCAAGCCGTGGATGAATCCAACAAGACAAGAAGAGAAGTAGTTGATTGTCAACTAAATGCCACCGCTCTTGACTTGATCCGTGATGCCGTGGGAGAAGATGATATGTCTCACATCGAGCATTGCACCACCGCCAAAGAAGCATGGGCGTGCCTTGTTGAGGTGTATGTTGGAAATGAAAGCATGAAGAGAAACCGGTTTGAGGAAATGAGCAACAAGGCCGAAGGATTCTTCATGGAAGATGGAGAAGACCATGAGCAAATGTTCTGAAGACTCAAGTCTCTTGCCAATGCATACAAAGCCCTTGGTGGGACTCATGTGGATGATGCTTGGGTCAAAAGGAAGTATGTGAATGCTCTCTTGCCTTTGAAGGGGCCGACTTGAAGAGTCTTCAAGGAAGGCTCAACTATCCTCAAATGACCTCCAACGAAGTCATGCAAGAGATACAATCTTTCAAGGTTCAAGCCAAGATTGCTCAAGACTCTCGTGCCCGAGCTATTGGAATGCAACAAGGAGCCTCTCTTGCGTTGAAGGCCAAGGTGGTTGAACACAATGAAGATCAAGATTGTGAAGATGTGTCCTCCATGGACCCCCAAGAACTCAAGAGCTCTCATAGGGACTATGTGGCTCTTGCGGCAAGGACATTTTGGAAGAATCCATCCAAAGCCAAAGCCCAAATGGAAGAAAAGGCCAAATCTAGTGGCTTCAAGGATGGCAACCCAAAGTTGAAGACTTGTTTCAATTGCCAAGATAGATTTCACTATGTTGCCATGTGCCCCTATGAGAACCGTGAAGATCATGGAGGAAGGCTTGTTCTCAAGAAGACTTTATCGTCATCATCCTCTAGCAAGAAACCCTTCTTCAAGAAGAAGAGGCCTCCTCCAAGAATGGTATTGGTGACAAGGGAGGAGTACATGTCCGGGGGTGAGAGTGATGAAGAAGAACCCACAAGTGAAGTGGCCGCTATTGCTATTGCTTCTTCAACACCTTCATCCCTTTTCGAATCTCCCAATGAGAATGTCCAATCCAATCCGCCAAGTGTCTCATGGCCAAGGCCCGAGGTATCATCTCCTTCCCCCTCCAAGACTATAAATGAAATGGATGATCTTATGAGTCTTAAAGTTAAGGAAGAAAATGTTGCTTTGGATCGTTTCTTGACTAACTTGCAAGGTGAAGCCAAGATTCGTTTCGAATCTCTCTTGAGCGATTATGGGCGGATTCAAGAAGAGCTTGATGAAAAGGAAAGACTTGAAAAAGAGTATGCTAATGATATTGCTTCTCTCACCTTGGCTCTTGAGGAAGAGCATGAGCTTAGTGCTTCTCTTGAGGAGAAACTTAAAAATCTTGATGAGTCACAAAATGCAATCTTTTCTCAAATCATTAAAGAACGTGACCTTGCAATTGCAAAATATAAGCTTTCCAAGAAAGAGAAGGTTGAATTTGGTGTTGGTCATGATAGACTAACCGAGGAGCTAGAGAAGCTCACCAAGGCTCACAAGGCCTTGGAGGGTGAACACTCTACTCTCACCAAGTCTTTTGAACAACTTCAAATTCAATCATCTAAATCAAATGTTGCTAGTTCCTCTACTACTTCTTGTGATCATGCAAATGTCATTGAGGAAAATGCTAGGTTAAAGAATGAACTTGCCAAGGCCTCTAGTCCCCAAAGTAAGCCTATTGTTGATCTTTTGCTTGCGCAAAAGCCACACATTGGGAAGGAGGGCCTTGGCTATGTTGCCAAGAAGAAGAAGAAGAACAAGAAGAAGGCCAAGCCCGCACAAGCAAAGAAGACTACCATTGCGAGTAGTGAAGCCACAAGGGGCGACACTCCTCGTAGTGACTTTGCGGGACATGCTAACCCCAACTATATTCTTTATGTTGATTATTATGGGGATGTTTGTGCTAAATATGTTGGTCCTTATGATGGTTACATTGCTTACTCTATTTGGGTCCCTAAAACCCTTGTTGCTAACAAAAGAGGACCCATTGCAAAATGGGTACCTAAAACCAAGCAATGATCTTGTAGGACTATGCTTCCGGTGGATCGAAATGGGTGATTGATAGTGGATGCACTAGTCATATGACCGGAAGCAAGGAGATCGTGACGGAGTTGAGAACAAGCTAAATCAAGCAACCGTCACTTATGGAGATAACTCAAAAGGAAAGGTATCGGGCCTCGGCAAGGTGGTAGTTGCAAGGGATATCACCCTTGTAAATGTCATGCTTGTTGAGTCCCTTGGTTATAATTTAATGTCCGTTCGTGCCGTTAATAAGATGGGTTTTGCCGTCCATTTTGATCTTGATATTGTGGTACTCATGTGGAGCAAGACTCTAAAGGTCGCTTACGTTGGGTATGTCGAAAATGAGTTGTTTGTGGTAGACTTTTCGGAGTCAACCAACTCTCAAACGATGTGCCTATTCGGAAAGGCCGACGTGGGGTGGTTGTGGCATCGCCGCTTATCCCATGTCAATATGAGAACTTTGCAAAGTCTTCACAAGGGTGGCCACATCCTTGGACTAAAAGAGAATGTTTCTTTTTCTAGAGATCGTCTTTGTAGGGCTTGTGTTGAAGGAAAGATGCATGATTCTCCCCACCCACACAAGACCATCATTTCATCAACGAGGATATTGGAACTTCTTCATGTTGATCTCTTTGGTGCCGTGCCTCAACCAAGTCTTGGTGGGAAGAAGTATTGTTTGGTGATTGTCGATGACTATTCAAGATTTACATGGGTTTATTTCTTCAAGTGAAGAGTGAGACCCAACAAGCCGTCATTGACTTCTCCAATGAAGTGCAACGTCAACACAATGTTCCTATATTGGCCATTAGAAGTGACAATGGCTCCGAGTTCAAGAACTACACCCTAAATGAGTTTCTTAGTGAAGAGGGAATTCGTCATCAATATTCCGCTGCGTATACCCCTCAACAAAATGGTGTAGCCGAGAGGAAGAACCGGACCCTTATGGATATGGCAAGATCTATGTTGGCGGAGTTCAAGACCCCACTCTTCTTGTGGGCCGAGGCCATCTCCACGGCATGTCATTCATCTAACCGCCTCTACTTCCGCACGGGCAAGAAGTTCACTCCATATGAAATGCTTACCGGCAACAAGCCCAATATTTCCTACTACCGGGTGTTCGGTTGTAAGTGTTTCTATAAGATTAAAGGTTATCGCTTAACTAAATTTGAGTCTAAAGCTTTTGAGGGTACTTTTGTTGGTTACGGTGCCGAATCCCACACTTATAGAATCTACGACAAGACCTTCGGGACTATTGTAGAATCTTGTAGTGTGGAGTTCGATGAGAATGACGGCTCCCAAGTGGCGCAATTTCATGTTCGTGATGTAGATGATGAGGAACCTCAAGATGCAATAAGGCGAATGGGCGTGGGATTCTTTCGCCCAATCGAGATTTCTCATGAGGCGCCTCAAGAAGGACCAAGCTCCACCCATGTGGAGCAATCATCATCACAAGTGGACACCGCACCATCCGATGGAGCAAATGAAGCACCAAGCCAACAACAAGTTCAAGACCCTCCTCAAGTTGATCAAGTTGCTACGCAAGAACCAAGTTCTCCAATCATTGATGCTAGCCATGATCAAGACCAAGGTCCATCTTCCCCTTCAAGTGATGAAGGTGTGCATATTGAAGACCAAGGTCATCATTCCGGTCAAGACGGGGACACAAATGATCAAGATGATCAAGAATTCCTCCAAGCTCTCGTGAGGACATCAACACCCGTCGTCGTGCAAGAAATGTCAAGACCTTGTTGAGAAGACAACACTTTTGGACAATATTATTGGTGATTGAAGGGCAAGGTTGTGACTAGAAGGCAATGCGCAAACTTTAGTGCCCATCAAGCTCACATATCCTTGGTGGAACCAAAGAAAGTCTTTGAAGCTATTGAAGATCCGGATTGGTTGGATGCTATGCATGAAGAGCTCAATAACTTCAAGCGCAACAAGGTGTGGAAGCTAGTTGAGAAGCCAAAAGAGTGCCGCAATGTTATAGGCACTAAATGGATATTCAAGAACAAGCAAGATGAACATGGCATGGTGGTGAGGAACAAGGCAAGATTGGTGGCTCAAGGGTTCTCTCAAGTTGAAGGCATTGATTTTGGAGAGACCTATGCTCCCGTGGCTCGCCTTGAGTCCATCCGTATCCTCCTTGCATATGCTTCTCATCATAATTTTATCTTGCAACAAATGGATGTGAAAAGTGCTTTTCTTAATGGTCCACTCAAAGAATTAGTATATGTTAAGCAACCACCGGGGTTTGAGGATCCCAAACTCCCTAACCATGTCTACAAGCTCGATAAGGCACTCTATGGCCTTAAACAAGCCCCACGTGCGTGGTATGAGCACCTTAGAGAGCTTCTAGTAGACCGTGGATTTGAGGTTGGGCAAATCGATCCCACTCTCTTTACCAAGAGAGTAAAAGGGGAGCTTTTCATATGCCAAGTCTATGTGGACGATATTATCTTTGGCTCATCTAACAAAGCTTTCAATGATGAATTTTCAAAGCTTATGACCGATAGGTTTGAGATGTCTATGATGGGAGAGTTGAAGTTCTTCCTTGGTTTTGAGATCAAGCAATTGAGGGGGGGACTTTCATCTCTCAAGCTAAATATATCCAAGACATGCTCAAGAAATTTGATATGGTTGGTGTTAAGGAGAAGCGCACTCCAATGGACACAAAGGTTCATCTTAAACTCAATCCAAATGGTCTTGATGTCGACCAAAAGGTATACCGTTCCATGATTGGTTCTTTGCTCTATCTTTGTGCATCTAGACCCGATATTGTGTTGAGTGTAGGGGTGTGTGCAAGGTACCAAGCCGCTCCTAAAGAAAGCCATGATATGGCGGTCAAAAGAATCCTCCGATATTTGGCTCATACCCCAAAGTTTGGTTTGTGGTACCCTAAGGACAAGGTTTTCTCTCTTTGTGGGTACACGGACTCGGATTGGGCCGGTGATCATGATGATAGGAAGTCCACTTCCGGGGCTTGCCAATTTCTTGGTGGTTCCTTGGTGAGTTGGTCTTCCAAGAAGCAAAATTGTATATCTCTCTCCACCGCCGAAGCCGAGTATGTGGCCGCCGCAAGTGCATGCACCCAATTGTTATGGATGAGGCAAACTTTAAAGGAATACGGTGTCATTTGTGACAAAGTGCCTCTTTTATGTGACAATACAAGTGCTATCAATATTGCCCACAACCCGGTGCAACATTCAAGAACCAAGCATATTGAGATTCGTCATCATTTTATTCGAGATCATGTTTCCCGTGGTGATATTGAGCTAAGCCATGTTTCTACACAAGACCAACTTGCCGATATATTCACGAAGCCTCTTGATGAAGCAAGATTCACTTATTTGAGGAATGAGCTAAATATCGTGGATTCAAGGAGCGTGGCTTGACTATTTTGCATACACACCTATGTCTTAACTATCTATTGTGTTTAGGTGTAGGCATGGACATAGGGGGAGTGCGGTCCTAATACATTGGACTATCCCTCCCCCCATTATGCCGATAGTAAGATTTCATTTGCTTTTCTATTTTCAATTCATGAAAATGTGAGCTTCAATGACGAGTGTTGGTTGTGAACCCAAGATACATCTTCGCGGTGTCACGCCATAATCTCATACATGGTGGCCTAGGCCACCGCCCTCTTCTGAAAGGACATGTCTCTCTCTAAATGTTTTTGGGGTTTATTACAACAATAAGTTGCACACTAATGTGCGTTGATTGATTTCAGGTTTTATCACATCCTTGACAGTATGAAAGATTGCATATATAAAGTGTTTAGATAATATCCTGCAATCTGCTTTGAATTCTGAAAATAACAGTTTTCCGGAAGTTCCGGCCGGATTTGCGGAAGTTCCGGGAATCGGAAGTTCCGGACGAACTTCCGCTCCTTGTTCCGCTTAGCAAATTTGCTCTCGGGTGTTCTCACTTTCATAAGCGGAAGTTGGCTCGGAAGTTGGTCCGGAAGTTCCGGTTGTGCGGAACTTCCGCCATTCACCTCGGAGGTTCCGGCCGTGCGCGTTTGTGGCCCCACGCTGAGAAGACTGGAGTTCTCTGTGCTTCGGAAGTTCCACCGATATGACCGGAAGTTCCGGCCCTGCGCAGAAGGCTCCCCAACGGCCAGAATTTGGAGAGTATAAAAAGGGGTCTTCTTCTCTAGAAGACCAAGCTTGATTCCTCACTCTCTCTCCACCATTGTTGCAAGCTTCAATCTACTAGAGCTCCCACTCCAACCACTCAAACACGTTGATACTTTGAGGAGTGAAGGAGGAGCCCTAGATCCGCATCTCCACCGAGCCGATTTGTCTACATCGACCTAGTCACTTGTAGATCTTGTGTAACTTGATACATTGGATACCTAGAAGATACTTGTGATTCTTGTGGCTTTGGTAGCCACAAGGATTAGCCGGGAGCCTCCAATTAAGTTGTGGAGACGCGACCCGGCCTTGTGATTCTTGTGGCCTTGGGAGCCGCGGGAATTTGGTGAGAGCCTCCAATTCGGTTGTGGAGTGTGCCTCATCCTTGTAAAGGTTTGTTGCCGACCTCGAGGGCATCATATAGTGGCTCGTGGATCTCCTCATCGGAGGATAACACGAGGGAGATACGGTGTGCCATATCAAGGCTATTCGGAGTTCACTTTGTGACTCCGCACCGCTCCAACGGAGACGTAGCTTCCATTGGGAAGTGAACTTCGGTAGAGCATCTCCGCGTCACCGTGTGGTTATCTCTTAACCTTCCTTTACTTGTATTGCTAGCCTTTCTTGTGTAGAATATCTTGCTAGCTTGTTTATTGCTCATCATATAGGATTGTTCATCTAGTTGCATATCTAGAGAACTTATATTTGAGCAATTCCTTAACTTGTTGAAAAGAAAATTAAAATTGGTAGTTGCCTATTCACCCCCCCCCCCCTCTCTAGTCAACCTACTCGATCCTTTCATCTTCTTTGCGAAGAGTTGATCTTATTGGAGCTTCTTTGGATTTTATTGCCTATCCGTTGTTTTTATGGAAAACTCACTCAAATGTTGGTTTTAAGACTTTCATTTGCTTTTTGAACATGTTTGAGTGTGAAGTACCATTTCCAGTTACTTGATATCTTCCTAAGCCTTCTTATCTCAAAACCATGCTTTTCTCTCACTCGTGTCCTAAGTTTTTCCTGAGAAGATTGTTGGCGTCGGTATCCCGGATATTTTCGGGTCCAACCCGGATATTTCCGGTGCCCTTTTTCCGTTTCTATTTGCGGCTAAGGACCTAAACAACTTCAGTACTGGAGTTGCTGGAAATTAGCCCGGAGATAGTTCCGGAAATTTCCGGTACCAGATATATCCGGCCTTTGGGCCAGAAATATCCGGCCTAAGTGGATCTGGGCCCTTTTTCCTCGGAGGCGCTGGGTAAACTGCTCCCTCGCGTTCAGTTCTTCACCCGCGTCTCCCTCCTTCTCTCTCCTGCCCAGAGCACACACGACGCCATCGATCTCGCCGGGGGTCCTCCGACCTCGGTTTCTTCCGGTTCCGTGCCGGATCTGCATCCCCACGCCTAGGGGATCCTTTTCATCCAACTCGTTTTCTCCATGGAGTCCGGTAATCATCTCTATTTTCACATCTAGGACGAAGTGATTTTCGTGTTCCCTAGTGATTCTAGAGATTTATACCATGATTCTTTTGGTAGAAATGATCATCTAGGCTTGCCCTACTGTGTGTTAGCATCGATTTGATTTTTGTTGGAAATTTCTTGAGCAAGATGCAAATTTCGTCCGCTGCAGGTTGCACCGGATATTTCCGGCCCATGGCCCGGAATTTCCGGGGCCGGATATTTCCGGCCAGCGGACCGGAATTTCCGGACATGCTCACTCTGTTTCCAACTATGAATCTTCTCATGCTACGCCTGTTTGTTCCTTGGACACGAGTGCTTACCCCTGTGCTTCCTACTGCTCTATCTCTCTTTCTGCACTTGGTAGTTCACGCCGGGGTCGAAAGCTTGTTACCTCTCGAGGTCCTCACCCTCGGGTTGATGAGGCAAGTTCCGAGTCAGAAAGCAGCCAAGCTGCCTTTGCAAAGAAGCGTCGGCGCCCAAAGAACAAGTCTGTACAGTGATCTCTGGACGATCTGTCCTTGTCTGAGTTTCGCACTTGGCGTTCGGCATTCACTTATGAGGTTCCTCAAGAGGAAGACATTGATACCTGTTTCTGGACCTCTCAGATGGAGCTGCTGCACCGTGAGCTTATCTCAAGCTGTCTGACAAGCACAAAGTTTGCCCTCACAAGGTTATCAACTTTCAGAAGCTAGCAACCAAGGCAGACTATTTTGGTGGGGCAGTCAGTGTAGTTGATGTTATGGGTTTGAGGAAATTGATGAAATCCTCTTGCAACTACAACATTCCCTTGATTCATCAGTTTTACTCCACAGTTGTGTTTGATTCATCTCCAGACCGTGGTATGACTTGGATGTCTGGGCCTCACAGGCTTCATGCTACCTTCCATGACTTTGCGGACCTTCTTGGCTATCCTTTTGAAGGCAACCTCAGCCCTCAAGGTGAGCGTATGCATGTGGAAGGTGTTACCCCCAACAAGAACATCTTGGCTGATCTCTATGTTACTGGAGGCTCTATTGGTACTATCACAGGGCTCTTGCCGGTGTATGATATTCTGCTTCGCATATTCCGTCACACCATTGCTCCTAGCGCCGGCAACAACGATGATATTCGAGGAGGCCTTGTCCCTCTTCTGGCTTTCGCGCATGAGACTTACTTGCTTGGTGATCCCGCTCCTAACTCTTGCCGTATTGATGTGATGGATTTCATTTTTCATGAGATGTACCAAGCTGTCATGGAGAGGAAGGTTCCTCCATATGCTCCTTATATTATGAAGCTCATCAAGCATTTCTATCCTCTAAGTGAGGAAGAAGCAAAGGATGTGAATCTTGATGAGGATGACAATGACCCGGACGCGTGATGCTTGGGGCGCTAGCATCGGTCTCTCTCCCTTTTTGGCGTAATGCCAAAGGGGAGAAGTATCTCTATTAGGTCGTCGGGGATTTGCATGGGTGGGAGTACAAGCTTGCGTTTTTTTTCTATTTGTATCTTATGCTTGTTGCTCCCAACTTATTTTATTTGTTTGTTTTAAGTGAACCTCTATTTGCATGTGTGGTAAGACATATGAGAACTCCTTTGAACTATCTATTATGTGTATTATTGTGCGTGGCAAGTTCCTTTCTTGTAAGTTTATATCTTGGCTTGAACTTGCGAGGTTTGTAAAATCTAGGGGTGTCTTTTTTTCCAATAAGTCGTGTGCATTTTGTATTCAAGAACATATTCGTAATAATGCACACACTTAGGGGGTGCCCGTCTATATTTTGCAAATCCCTCTAGTCATGTTGTCATTATTCGCCAAAAAGGGGGAGATTGAAAGGGCATATCTTTCATCCTACTTTTGGTGAATAAAGACAACATGAATAGAGTCCTAATAAGCTGCTATGTTGTGAAGTTTGATTGTTTCAGGTTCATAAATTAAGAAGAGAGAAAGTTCATCTTTTCTGTCTTGGCCGGAGATTTCCGGAGCCAGGCCGGAAATTCCGGGGCCGGAAATTCCAGGGAAGAGACCGGAAATATCCGGGGAACTTGATTTGGGCTAAGTCGTGAGCAAAGTCTGGTACTGGTGTACCCCAGCTGCTGGCCGGATATTTAGCCGGAGATATCCGGCCACCCCGGAGATATCCGGGATTCGGCCCGGAAATATCCGGCCCTGCCGGAAATTTCCGGCACTTACCCCGGAAATATCCGGCCCTCTGAAGACTGCAACGGCCAGATTTTCTGGAGGGTATTTATACCCCTCCACCTACCTCCAGCTCTTTCAAGCTTCAAGATTCTCTCTCCTCCATTAATGAAAGCTTCACCAACCTAGATCTCCCAATCCCTCCACCCAAAAGCGTTGATCTTTGGAGGATTGAAGGAGAAGGCACCGATCTACATCTTCACCAAGCCGTTCTTCATTTCCCCCTCATTCACTTGAGGGATTTGAGCCTAGGGTTTCCTCCAGGAAAACCTAGGCATCTTGTTGTTCTCACTTGCTTGTTACTTTTGTGTAGCAGGTGTTGTTGTGCTTGGGAGCCCCCAATCCTTTTGTGGGTTGAGCCTCAAGTTGTTGTAAGGGCTCCGGATTCCGCCTTGAAGGATTCCGATAAGGAAGGTGAACCGAGCTTTTGGGCAAGGTTCATCGGAGAATAGAGTGAGGCCATTTGTGGCGTCTTGAGTTGGATACTCACACCCCTCCAACGAGACGTACTCCCCTAAAAAGGAGGAACTCGGGAATAACTCTTTGTCTCCGCGTGCTTCCCGTTCGGTTACTCCTTTCTCGCTAGTTCTTACTTGTATCGTGCCTAGTATAGTGTTAACTTGACATATAGGTAAATTCACCTTAGTTGCATATCTAGAGAATTTACCTTTGTATCAAGCCTAAACTCGAAAAAGAACTAAAAATTGAGTAGCACCTATTCACACCCCCCCCCCCCCCCCCCCCCTTCCTCCTCCTCCTCCTCTAGGTGGCCATACGTATCCTTTCAATGGTTTCGACGTATCAACATCCAAGAAATGAGCTAGGCGAGTGGATGCACAAACCACCGGGTTTAAATCCTCATAGATAGATGTGTACATAGTCAATTGTCCAAACTAACTACATTGATTATGATCATAAGATATTAATTGTAGTAATCATTATGTACCAATCCCACTATAGTACCTAAGCTCGAGAAAGAAGTCAATAACATGCATGGCAATCAAATTAATAACAACCGGAATTGGCTCGCAAATGCAAGAATTAATGCTATTAAGGCAATACCGAGGGCCTTTTTGGTTCAATTAAATTTTGGAAATTTTCCTCTGATATCATCCCTATAGATATTGTTTACTTATTTTTTTTACGCTTAGATATTGTTTACTTAGTACGATTGAAAACTATAAAAAACTTTACATGTGGTCTAGTTTGCACAGTTCAAATAATTTCAGTTTAGTCCAACCTCATACTATAGACAGTTTCCACATTGTTCTGCAGTACAGCCAAAAAAAATCCATTACCTATTTTTTGTTTCTCAATTTATGTACATGACATCTCAATCCTGCATCTTCCTATTTCTTGTTTTTTTAGAATAGCTTGACCCAAATAGGCCCAGGATCTTTTCCTGTATTCATTCATGTGCCCCACACGGAGTTTAATGGATGAGTAATGCTACACGTACCACACATTTGTAAGCTGAATTCGTACGACACCACACATGTCAGAAAGTGGACCTTGCATGGCAAAGTTAGGCTGTACTGCTGTGTACAGAAATAACGTACGCACAGCCTTTCCGTACATAGATCAGTAAACATGCCCAACAGACACTGCATGGTGCATGTCATGATATTACATCTGACGGCAGATAGGAGTAGAGCCGCGCTTCTCCTAAACATTGTTAGCAGGGCAAGCACTTGTTATTCTAAAAAACAACACTCGATCAACACCTATTTACAGAACCTTCCGCTTACAAAGACTACTAGTACAACAATATCTGCACTGCACCATGTGGTAAGCTGCAGGTAAGATAAGATTACTACATCATCAGGTTCGAAAACTGCCATCTTCGTACACTACACTTGCTAGTAAGGCAGATGAAGGTCCCAAGTTTTCTTTTTCATTGCCGGTGGCCCTCTGGGAGCGCAACCACCCTGTAAAATGGAACAGCTCTCTCTGGCAGATTCCCGTCCTCTTCGTCGTCATCAAATAAGAGATGGTAACTGTCAATATTATGGATGCAGTCAGAAGGTTAAATTGTAATCTTGTATGTGCATATGCATGTTTCATCTTGCTTTTTTCCTCAGATAATACTCCATTCCGAATTATGAAATGTTCTAGCTTTTTCTGAATCGGATGTATATCGACGTGTTTCAGTGTATTTGTTCACTCAGTTTCACTCCGTACGTAGTCCACATTGAAATATCCAAAACATCTTATAATTTGGAACGGAGGGAGTACCACTTAAGCTATGTTTAATAAAAGTTATGTTCCATGTTTAGAGAAAGCAAACAAGAAAGTTTTGTTGTACTCCCTCCGTTCCTAAATATAAGTCTTGTTTAGCTTTTTCAGTTTTTTTCCTGATTTGTACGTATCTAGACGTATTTTAGTCCTATGCATATTTAAGATACATTGGAGACCATATGACACCAACACACTGCCCATTTCATGGAGAAGGATATCTTACTGTTACTCAAGACATGTAATGTTTTGAGAAGGCAATAGCACAAGATAAACAGAGACAGGTCCTAAATGAAATAAAAATGAAAGGAGATTGATGTCTCTAAGTTGCCTGTGAAATAATTATTTCTGAGTAGACCAAGTTGTAAACAACTTCTAAAATGTGCAACAACTCAATTTGCATTGGATAAGAATTAAAACTAAAGAAATAAGAATTCGTAAGTCTAAATAGAAATATACACTTCAAAAATGAAAACTGTGTTCGTTCAACAGATAGGAATATACATCATACAAGCAAGTAAAAGCATAGATTACGTACTCGTCAGACTTCCTCTGCATTTTTTGCAGTGCAGTTTCACCACATGGTGACAAAAAGAGAGGAGTATTAGTGACTTAGCAAACAAAGGAAAAGGTAGAACAAAGTCATAACGGCAATACGGTAGTTGTAAAAACAGTGTGGACAGCTTCCACAAATTTCAGGCATGTGAAGAAATTAATTGAGTAATAATCATGTTTATGCCACTATATGGTATGACCAGACAATGCTGAAGCATGTATATAAACAGGACACATAATATATAGGAACAGATGACACTTTTAGCAGTATTAAGTATTGACAACATAATAGTATGTGAACAACAATAGTCATATTAACTACAGTGAACCAAGATAATAACAACTTGTTACAGGAACCTTCTTGGGGTTATAACCATGGTATTCTCCCAAGTTCTTCGAAATTGTTAAATATGTTGGAGTTGTTATACATGTTGTAATGCACGTGACCAGTTAAGATAAGCACTACAATGGAATATATAAGGGAAAATGATGTGTATGAATAGCAAACAATACACTATCCTACCAAGCTTCGCCTCTGCACCAATCAATGATTATTAGCAGTTCCACAGCTTTGGTGGAAGATGATCCTAGGATAAGAAAATATTCTGACTCTCAGATTTTCCCCCAGCTTTTAGCCTATATAAGTTTCAGATTAACCCACCAGCATTGATGCCTTAGTTTAAATGGTTTTAACAATCAAGGAGCACAATTGTTTCACACATTCTAAAGTTCTAAGTGTCACAAATGCTCCACAAAATGGTACCATTGAATTCCTAACTGCATGAAGCTGACCACATAGCAGGAAATACATCCATATATATGGAGCACACAAGAAGCCATATTATTATGAAGAATTAATGAATTACAAAGGATTCATTTGAATGTTCAGATGTTACCTTGCGATGAGAAGCTACGGTAGCTCTATATAATGCGGTTGTGCTAGGATAAACAGCTAAGACTTTCCGACCCTGTCCAAAATCCTGAGCACTAGAAGGATCTCCTTTCTTCGGAAAGGGAATAATAGATGACATAGGCAACTTGTACTTCCTGCACACATGGTTGGGGTGGAACAGCATCAGTTTATGGGCGGCAAACATCAAGGATAAGGCAAATTAGCCAAGAGTGTACCAAATAACATTTAGCTGCGATTCCACTGAAGTTCGTACACACAGAAAACAACAAGATTGTACAGAGACAGTACAATATGACAACAGGTGTGGAATTGAGGAATTAAATGATCAGACAGGCGTACAACAAACAAGGGGAATGCAAATATGTGTGTGCTAGGTGGGTGCTTGAGTAAATGTATATTTTGATCATATTTTGACTTTCGTTTTTGTCGATGCTCATGTCATAACATGATGCACGTCTACAGAACTTTTGAAGATTTTTGAAGATGCACAAGTACGTAAACTTCCACATTCTAACAAATAATTCAACAATACAAACTAAGAATGTACCGAGGCATATTATCACGATGGATATGTGACTACTGACTAATTCATTGCTACCAAATCCGAAGGGTCCGGGTGTATTCATTTAAAAAGAACTAATTCATCATACTATTTGCAACTTCTTCAGATGCAGCTCTGAAAATTATCAAAATGTCAGTATCGCCGAATTTAAAGTGTCCTTAACTCCATCTATTTCTTTCAGTTTCCTATGTGTCTCGTCCACTTCCAAAGATGGTTAACCCCATTTTCGTTTTCTAATAACTAGTAGAAAAAATAATAACAAAAGAGAATTACATCGGAAAGAAAGGGACAATTTTGTGGCAAAGAAGAGAAAGCAACACTTGATCTACTCACCACACATGCAGGTACCTCAGAATAATGTTTACTCATTAACGTTGGAACTCATCAATAATTTTCATTTGAGTACATTACACATGATCCCATCTATGGAGGATGTGCTCACACAGAACCATAGTTTATTTTCTTTTCACATAACCACACTAACCGAGTTTGTTGCACCTCTGATCCCTAAATCTGGCAAAAAGGTGCTATATCCCTGTTTTGGGTGTTGTGTTGCCTAATATCCAAAAAGTTGTGGTTATGTAGAAGGGATATAAAAATTGGGTTTGCGTTAATACTGCCTCGAAAAGTGGGGTTCAGTTAAATTTGTTCTCCTTTTAGATTACAGAAAAGAGAAGTGCATGTGAAAAAAAGTAAAAAAAGATACGACCACCGTAAAGAATTGTGAAGGGAGCAACGACAAACAGTTAACGATTATGCAGCATCGGTTTCGGTAGATGCATAGCAGGCAAGGAGAAAGTATACAAGCTACCAGAAAAAGGGCAATACAGAAGTTGCAAAATAGCTCAACGTCCACAAATTAAGATGTATATGTGTAGCTGACTACTTAAAAGGGCTAGCATTTTTTGCTTAACTCGCCTAACTTGTGGTGAAGAACATCACCACGAATCATTACAGTAAATTGATCTGGCTGGTACATCAAATAGTAGTTCACAGATTAGCAGTATTGCTGAGTTGGATGTCACTCAACATTTCAGAATAGACCAAAATAACTTTATTCACCCCTACACTACAAGAAAACCACAAAGGAAGAATAGTTTGTAACTTAAACCTTTCAAACTTTTGGGCGCTCTCTTCATCATCACCAGGCTCCTCATCAAGTACTTCAAATCTGTAAATTCATTAAGAGTGAATGAGTGCTATTCCCCTGAAAAGCAAGGCTGACCTGGTATACATTGTGTGGAAATAATAACCGCAGTAATTACATTTGTACTTTGTGGAAATTGATAGTATATCAAAAATTAGAAGTATTATTATATTATAAGGTAACACTCTAATACAGATAAACAATACATCCAAGTTCATTGCTCATTTGCTTTAACCGCGAATATGAACAGACAACTTGTACAATGGCCACACACAAGCACATACACAGTGGCATAGTGCAATAATGGAGGATTCAAAAACCATAAAAACATCACAGATAAATATCTCAATCTGAAATGGGCAGTTGCCACTAAACAGGACACTTAAAATGTATGTGTTTATGAGAAAAAAAAAATCATTAGATGCATATTTTTTGAAAGATTACTCAATACATATACCCTAAATGACAAATAGTCAATACAATGCACCAAAGTTCAATACTTACACGGCTTACACACGAGCAAATATTAACAATCTATTGCTTAGCTTCCACACAGTAAACACAAAGAATAATTTGTTTCGAATTAAATTCGAAAATCAGTGCTTGAATTTACAACTTCTGGGCCAATATTCTCTTGTTCATAATCAATACATAGGCAGCATGGGCACAGTTACTAACTGAACCAGTCACCGGCTCACCGCCCTAGAGAACCTCTCAGTCCACTGGTCGGCCAGCCTAACTGGCTTTCACAGGTGAAACCACAGTTCAATAAAACATACTACCTCTGTTTGCAAATACTTGTCACTTTTGAGTTTTGACTACATAATGCAACTTGCCGGTCCTCCATTCATGAGGTAAATCGTAACCCTATAACTTTGACCTATTAGTTTCCATTATACTACCTTGTTCTTTTGCGGTTGAGAGATCATAGAAACATATGTTGGCATAATTTTACACAAAAGATTACTTCATCAACATATGATATTTGAAAATATTAATTCTTTTTGCAAACATAGTTGCCACGATCAAGGAAGAAGCTGCCCTTTGGGCCAGAGCATGTGTTCGAGGATGCTCGCCCCTCCATCGCCAACATAGTTGCCACGATCAAGGAAGAAGCTGCCCTTTGGGCCAGAGCAGGCGCAGCCGGGCTGCGAGACATCATACCGACGACCTGGGATGTCCATTGATATTTTTTTGGTTTTGCTAGTCCTCTTTGGAGGCTTGCTCTGTTGTAAACACTCTCCTACCTTTTCAATAAAATGAAACGCAAAATCTTTTTGCGTTTTCTCAACAAAAAAAATCTTTGCAAACGAGAAATAATACTAAAATAGTAAAATACATATATGACATAAAAAGCCCAAGTTCAGATATATGGAAGATGCATTTGTAACTTCAGACGCAATGAAAGCGACACGGCTTAAGGCCAGTGAAGGTGACAGCTCTTCGGAGCACTGGTTACTGGTTTCTCGCGTGCATTCTGATTCATTTATCTTTGCATTCAGTGGATTTTTTTGGGGTGAAAATGCACATAAAATTGGATTTATGCGTGAAGAAAACACATCCGGCTTGATTTTTTGTTGGCAAACATTAGGCTTGCTAGGGAAACCCCACTCTTTGGCCTACTGCTGCATGAACCTTTGCTTTTTTTATGCTATCGCCTCAGAGATCTAGCCTACCAATCACATGCCAGCCTCAGTAACTTTTTCTTTTTTGCATGGTCAACCTAACTAACTTGGCAACGTATGAGCCTATTGGGCTAATAAAAGCTGAATCCCTCGCAAAAGAGGCCTAGTCAAGCGCATGGGAAAAGAGGCTGGTCATGTTCCAGGTAGATGGAGAAAGCCCTGTGGCTTTCCATGCCGAGCTAGAATAGGCCACATCAAGAAATTACTAGTGGGTAATGGTAAATTTTCATTTTGGGGGGGGGGGGGCATGGCCCAGGTTGGCCCTGCCGAAGCTCCGCCAGTGCTTTGGAGCCCACATGTTGGGTTGGACATGGTGGCATACTGGAGTGCAGAATTGCATGCACCGAACCACTTCACCCAAAAGCCTAAGCTGATGGGGAAAGAGGGAAATGCACTTATAGTTCAATACACCCCCTCCTCCGGCCTTAACATCGACCGAAAGTGGGCTGCGATTTATTTTATTGAAATTGCGACTTGAACTTAAGACCTCTTGGCTCTGATACCATGTAAGCTGGGGAACTGAGGCTACACCTTCCTGATATCTCATATATGTAGCCAAAGATACACGATATACAAGGAAAGAATCCATACTAATCCTAGCCATAATTGCCTGATTACATTCTATACTAGGGATGCAAAAGTGGGATCCCACTTATAGTATATTTGTGTATTTCTAGTGCAAAATTTTGACAAAAGTTTTGAACAAAAAATCTCAAAATACACTATAAGTGGGATAAGTGGGATCCCACTTTCGCATCCTTATTTTATACAACATGCAATAATTATGGGACAGATTAGGATATGTGTAAAAGCCAATATGCTGGTATTCTGTTGCCTATGTTACATCAAAATAACAAAAGTGAATGGCATGAAAGAATTATGCAAGACAAATCTAATAACATTTTTCCATAGAGTGAATCAATGTATTTTCGCATTAGTAGTAAAAGTTGGTTGGATGTATACCTTGATGACATGCAATTCAGAACGGATCCTCACTCACATGCGCATGCACAGATGAAGGGAGTACTAGCCCCATAGCTCAAGCTTATAATATGAATATCTAAAACCTTCAACCTGTTATTGAATTATGTTTTTCCTATTTTGGTATTCTAAGTAATAAACAGGTTCATGGCATCAGGACTCCTCTCAAGTAACAATAACTGCTAAGGCCTTCCACAGTGTAGTTGATGGCCCCAAACATCAAAAAGTTGCCACGTCCTCAGCGATGCCCTGAAAAATAAGGTTTGGCACCCCCTCTCGCAGCGTGTGTTCGCAGCCTAGAAATAGCGGGACCCACACAAGAAGAAAGAACTCGACCGAACCAACACACATCTCTTCCTTCGCGTGATAATTTGTTGATGTCCAGACCCGCACTAGCTTGTGTTGGCAGTTAAACAATTATATTTTATTGCATGCAAGAAGTGGGCATAGGAGCAACCATGTGTTCCAGTTCACTTTAAAAAAGTGGGCACCGGTTGGCAATGGATGGCACCGCAACGGTGCCAAATACCCCAAAACTGATTCTGGCACCGATATGGACACATGTTGTGGAAGGCCTAAGACAGCTCAGGCAATTAATTACGTATTACCTAACACCTCAATTCGGCAATAAGTTAATTTCCTCTGCACCACGCTATTATTACAAAAAATAAGTTGCACAATACAAGGAAGGAACTAAAACATATACATACTCTTTTGTTTCCTTATCGAAATGTATGACCTTCACCACGAACCACTCGTCTTTTTCATCATCCGATTTTACCTTAGCTGCAACCTGAAACGATGGAGCGCAGATGGAAGACATCAAATAATTAAGCAAATTTGTACAAAACTTGTGCATGCACATATGGGCAGAACTGACGTGAACAACAAATGAAGAGCTAACAGCTAAGCTGACAAACTAAATCATAATCATCCACTACAGGTATCAGTATTCATAAAAAGGTTTTAAAGAGTATAATTAGCATGTTCCAGAAAATACTACGATTAAATAGTTCATACATGTGCGTCAGTTCAACGATTTGGTGACTGAATGTAATAATACCAACACATACCAAATTTGCCTTGGACCTTGATATGGGAGCGCATCTTCTAATTAGTTTTATTCAATATTTACCAGTTTTAAAGTTGTAAAAATCAACCTGCTATATGAATGTGTATGTATAAGTATGTGCTAGAGTTATGTTGAATTAATTAACCTCAGTACTGCGACTCAACAATGTCATAAATTTACAGCTTAAACGTACCGACAACCAGTAATCCTATGCTTGGTAATATTGCGGTGTTTCGTAAGCATGCTAATGAACTTTGATTTACCAGATAAGATAATGGGCGCTGAGTAATGTACGTAGATTCTTTGAGTTAATGCTATAACTTGGAAGTATGTCTTTTATGTATATCTGGCAGTCTACTGTTGTAACATCTATAGTTACATCTAAAAAAAACTGAGAAAAAATAAACTCCATTATCTAGAAGACTAGAATTATACGTAACAGTTTGTATTTATTTGTAATTTGTATCAGAACTATAATGTCCATATAGCAAACAAGAAAAGATAACACAAACACACGTCTGTTAAACTATCAAATTTACTAAGTTGGTTCGAACAGAAATGTAAAAGTATGTGTGAATATGATTGTTGGTTTTATAATTATCATTTCAGTTAGATTAGTTGTCAAATTCAGAACTCCAGAAACAGAAAAGGTGCACGACTGTGAGGGGAAAAGGAGAACTTATGAATTTTAAATATATTTTTACATAACAGAAAATTTAAGAACTTTTGGAAGTCAAATTTATATTAACAAAAAATAAAAATAGAAGATTAATAATCTTAAAATGAGAAAAACAATAGCTGTCTGAGTAGTTTAGCACAGTAGCTGGATCTCCCATTTTCGGGCAACATGAACCGCATATAAGCCATCCTAATTGCTAGATGAATCAACCGTGAATATGAAAAGGCAGAAGTTATGTGGAAGATTGTAAGAATAAATCAAAATTCAAACACCGGACTGTCATACTTGATATTTCGGATGTCTAACGGAACACTGCTGCAAAATCGGCACCTTCAACAAGTGCAAACAACCCTACTAAGCTATATGAAATTTCCTATCCTCTCTTACATGGAAAGAAGTTTCGCCGCCGAGGTAGCATGTAGCCATGTACCCACAAGTACATGAAATACAAAGACTAAATGGTGTTTCTAAATTCAGCTGGAATTGAAACCTGCTCTCCTTTCAGGTTTGCAGCTTGGTCAAGTTGACTCCTCATAGATGCAGAGGAAAATCTTGGTGTATCTGTATCAGACTTCATCCTCTTCTTTTTTTGTTCGCCAACTTCTGCGATATAGAAAGCATCTATAATACTTTGTGCTTACACTTAGAATCTCTGAACTTAACTTGTGAAATCCAAATTCAAATGCTTACCCATCTTTTTTCTTGGTGCAGCTGAAACTCCAGATTGCAACACGCCATCTAACAGTCCAACCAAAGCATTTGAAGCACTGCAGAATAAAGGATTATAGATTAACTGATCACCATTGAATGCTGCAGTCTTCAAATAATAAGGTATACACGTAACGAAGAGCGGACATGGAAATGTGGAAAAAATAATGGTCCAACTTGTGACCCATGTCATACTCTAAACAATCCAAGCAAAATAGTCAAATGATGGCACTAGAAAAAATAGGACTTTCATAATGATGGAGAAAGGCGGATGTTCTTCTCATGGACATTTTCAGCATCCAAGCAAACTAGTCGTTGATTGCATTGGACAAATTAGACCTTCATAACGATGACAACCCAGAGAAAGACATGGACACTCCTCCATCCACCCCATCCCTGCTCTAGTCTCCAGTATGTTAACTGGTGTTGCGACCACAAGTAATTTGATGCAGCAACACTAACCCATCCGATATCCTACTTCCACCTCGACTCCTTTTCAAGCACATGTGTCATGCCGCCGTTCTCCCACCTCCTCTCACTCTCATATCTCCTCAGGTGGAGAGTTCAAAGGGCGCACTCCCATTGACATTGCCGCTGCCCACCTCTGGATCCGAAGCCATGGTTCCCCTCCAGAATCAGGAGCAGGAACGCACTACACCCACGCTGAGGATTGGGCAGACTCATCTCCGCCTAGGTGCAAAATTGGTTCATCCAGGACATGGAAAGGGGAAGGCACGAGCTTGACATGGGGCAGAGAGGAGAAAACACATAGTCTGAGAAGGAAAGTGTGTGACTAAGACGTGAGGAGAATATAGCAGAGCAAGAGGAGGAAGACGAGCGGTGTGGAGAAGAAGTACAGTGAGGGAATCTGATATGAAAATCCACTCAAAGAGCTTGATTCAGAAGTACTCGGATAATTCTGCTGAAATTTCGCTCAAAGGTAAGATATTCGAATTTAATGAAACGCTATGCTGGTCAAGGTTGGCTCGGCTGCTAGCCTGATACAAATCTGTTCTGAACTACAAGTAGGATGATATTAATTAAAATGCCTGAAGATTGAGCAACCATTTATATATTCTGTCTCAGCTTGGTATCCACCCCTATTCAGCATTGAGGGATAACTTATATGGTGCCTGAGAGTCGATAGATGTTACACAACACAAAATTTGCATACCTGCCTACCTCCCACAGGAGTTGACCAACCTAATACATATTTTCATATAGGTGATTTCAACAAGGCTGCATAGATCAAATGAACAGTATTTCAACGTTGCAATGCACATTAACAAATCGCTTACATTTTATAGTTGGGAAGTACTTCAACATATAATCAAGTACTACAGTCATCCAGACTAAGCCACAAGAAACAGACTTCCCAAAAGTTCAAACTAAAAAAGTTTGGTGAGAGGCAAAATGCAACATTTTAAAGTCAAGAAATGGATGCCTTTCAACAAATTATTTTGTTACCTAAATCAAACATGGAGATCCTCAGCTAACTATTTGTTCTGCAGGAAGAAAATACCTCATTGCCTAGAGTTTTAAATGTTACCTGACTTCACTCTCAGCGAGTTCTTTTGCTTGCACATATAAACCACGAAGCCTAGCCAAAATGGCATCAACTGATTTATCCACCATCTCTGGAGCTAGAAAACAAAGTGAAACAATGTAAATATTTCAATACTCACAGCTTCAATAGAAAATAATGATAATAAAAAAATGATTACAAGAATGTCATAACTGACAATACACATTAGTGGCCAGCTGACTCTTTATGCCGAGTTTACATAACTGCGTGTGTAGGATGCTTTGAGTTGAACCATACGAACCAAATATGAGGATATAATTGTGGTTCTAGGAACTTTCATCAAGGTTTACAGGCCAACAGACAAACCTCACAGGATACAGTGCTACAAAGGTCCAACCAGACAATAAATGCTTAACTTGTCTGTCTACAATGCAAATTTATCTAATGGAAAAATATATTGAATCATTGTGAATTCCATATTTCTTTCAAATACAATCTTCAGTTCTCCATTTGTGTAACCAATCCAACCAACATTATGGTGTTCATAACAACTTCACCTTGCAACTGCTAATCCAATGAACATGATCATAATAAGAGAATTGCTTTAACTAAAAGCATAATGTCTTAGATTCACAATAGTAGATGAGAAATTAGAGGGGCACGGTCACTTTTAAATTAACCTATCCTTCTTTCCGAACGATAACTCAAACATGACAAGAACTCCGAACAGGAGTTCGTCTCTAGCAGATTGTTATCATTTTCTTGTCATGCTTGCCCACACCACAGTAAAAATCTCCAATCCTGACTTCATGCTCAGGCAAATCGAAGCATCTTGCCAAGATTTCACACAAAAAAGAGCAATTTGAAAGAGCCTTCAGAAAACAGAGCAGTCTTCATCTGCTAACACCTCAAACCTGAAGCCGACATTAGGTAGAAAGTTCTTGGAAAAATAATGACAAGTATCGAGTGGGTGTGTGTGCATGTGGAGGGGTGGATCCCAGTTAGTCTGTTGTATGTGTGTGTGTGTGTCTTCCTTGTAATCGAAAAAGATTCAAGTCAACAGAGCAAAATCTTATCATGCATAAAACTAGTAGAACCATTCAGAAGTGAGGAACTCAGTACAAGTGTTTGTTGCGTTACAATCAGGCTTGCAGCACCTTGTTCAGAGGAAACTACACAAAAAATGGGCAAGCTGGTCTATAACACATAGCATCACTGTTGAGAGCATGAGGCACACAAGAAAAGCTAGGATTATTTAATTGTACTCCTTAATAAAAAATCTAGAGTAATCCATAGAAATTCTGGTTTAAATATATATATATGTATATATTTACTTTAAATTTTGTTCTTATCTAGATTTCAGAGTGACTAGCTATGATTGCCTATTTAAACTAACAGAAAATGCGATTTTTAAAGAGTTCTAATTTAACTTAAGCCCGAAGTTGCTCATTGCCAGCCAATAAAGGCTTTTAGTTAATACTAGAAGGAAACCATTGTTACCAGCCGATATCAGCAATAAATTCCTCTTTCATTACAGATTTGAGTATCTTACAAAATGACAACACAGGATTATTAAGTAACGTTAGCTGGATAACTTAATGCATATTGCTTTTAATAAATAGCTTAATGTTGCTCTGCGCCAGGTGGGGAGAAGAAACTGCCATCTCTCCTTTTGCCATGGTAATTCTGTTGACACATCTGGACTACTGACATACCAACAAGCAAGCCGAACGCCGACACAAAGCCCTCGCGCACAGACCTCACACTAACTAACACGCACGAATCCAAAAAGAATTACAATCAAGTGTAGCTAAGCATGTCCAGGATTCGGTAACGGAAAAAGTAATTACAAAGCAGCTAAGAATTCGCATCGAATCGACCTAACCGGGGAAATGATTGACGGCACGGAAAACGGGAGGTAATCACTTACAGGAGATGATCTTCTTGTGGATCTTGTTGATCTCGTGGCCACGTCGTCCTGGTCCTTCCGCAGCTGGTCCAGCTCCTTGGCCTTTTCCAGGAGGCCGGCGACGTCCCCTCCGGCCGAGGCCGCGCCGCCTCCTCCTCCGCCTCCGACCGACGACGACATCTCCCGGCCCTCTAGCTGCGGGCTGCGGCAGGAGAGGAGAATTGTTGGGAAGGAAAGGGGGAGTGCGTTTGAGGTTCAGCGAGGGCCCGCCCCCCTTAATAAATGCGGTCCCTTTTTGATCGAAGCCAAGGCTGCTACTGTTCAGTTGCATTGTTTTTCTTGCCTTTTTTTTTTTTTTTGAGTGTGGATTGTTTTTCTTGCCTATTCCTCTGCTTCACGAGATCCCCGAATCTAGCTTCTCAGTAGCCGATCCGGCCCAACAGCATGGGAGTCCGGCAGCTTTTGGCCCGTTCGGTGGGAGCACTACTTTCGTTTTCTGAACATGGACAAAGCGTCGAGCAGGGATCAAAGGTGCCTAAACCCACAACATAAAAGAAAAATTATCTAAGCACTTGTAGTTTTTTTTTTTTTTGAGTACATGGGAATACAGATCGAAAGAAAACCAAACTAGAAGAACAACCTCAGGAGACGAAGAACACAAACCAGTCCCTGAGGTCCCATCCCCGCCGTCGCCGCCTCACCACGATGACCGCCGACCACGCGCTGCCGCCGAGCTCCACCCGAGCCGGCGAGCTGCAGCGAACCGTGGCCAGGAAGCCGCCGACGAAGCCGCCGTCTTCAATCACCGCTTGGGTCTTGGCGGAGAAGAAGAAGCTGGACGTCCTCCAGCTTGAAGCCATCGCCTTGACACCAGCGCCGTCGCACGACGCCGAAGACGACCTGGAGGATCTGCAAACCCGGCCTCCTGCACCACCACCGCAAACACCCACCGGCGCCGGAGGAAGCGCCGGCAGGGCAGGGCAGCAGCCATCCGTCGCCAACCAAGGCGACGACGGGAACGAGGAGAGGCTGCAGCCCAAGAAGACGACGACGACGGCGGCCTCCCCGCCTCGGCCCCGACGCCCCAGATCCCCCCCACCCCGCCCACCCCTCCACCGCCGGAGCGCAGATCCGGAGATTCTCCCTCCTCCCGCCGCCGGAGCGGCCCGACGGAGGGGGGGAAATCAGCCGGATACGCCGGCGGGCGCTGGTCTCACCGAGGTCGCCCTCGGTTCGCCTCTGGCACGGAGAGAGAGAGGAGAGGGGGAAGGTTTCCAGAAATATGCGGATGGAAGTGTTTAGGTATCTAAGCACTTGTAGTTGATACCAAAGAAGCCTATGATTGATCATCCATCGACATCATAGATTCAATATTGCTCCATATGCGATCTACGAGGGCCTCCATCGTACTCCATGCCAGTTGATGGCCTCGCGGGTGACTCTCCCGACGGTCTATCTGGCGTATGCACTCGAGACTGAGGTGGATTGAGCTGAAAATTTTGATGAATCATCACCGAGCTCAATCTCAAGGGGTTCTCGCCGTTAAATCTACGGATCAACGATAGAGTCCGGCAGCTTTTGGCGGGAGCACCTATGCTCCGACCTATGCGGGAGCGAATAAGCTCCGCGTATCCCCTGGTGGTAGTGGGCTCGGCCCATACTCTGTACTCCTGGTCCGTACTGTTTCCTTTCCACGTTCAGTGCTTTCGCTGGCCGGACTGTTTCTTGTTTCCTTTTTTCTTCATGCAGAGACTGTTCGTGGTTGGTACGTTCAGTTCGGATTTGGTTGAAAAATAAACTAGTACGACCAGACTCCGTGGGTTCCTTAGTGCACGTTCCAATTCACGTTTAAAAATGCCTATATATTTACACAAATATATTTCAATTTAAAATATAATGTACACGAAAAATATACACGTCCACGTGTAGGTTCCATTCCCGTACTCGGTTTCGAGTTTCATCGATTGTAATTTCTCTAATTCGGATCGATGTTCGGAATTTTTTTAGACGAACTTTGTCAAATTCGTCACACTCGGTTGACTGTTTGAAATATCCTTTGACGACGACGTTAATCTCAATGTTTCGCACAAATTTCATGTTGTACTTTTTTCGTTTCGATCGTCATATACGAGCAGATTTTGTACCGTAGGTTTGAACATGTTTATGTCTTCTCCTACCCAAGTCGCCTCCGCTCGCCGCGGTTAACTCCGCAATCGTCGATCCAGCTCGTGGCTCATCATGGTGCTGTCACATAGATGGTTGTAAGTTCAAATTCTAAAAAATTCGAAATCTGGATATTTAAATATTTTCCTAAATTTGAACCATTTTAAAAGATGAACATTTTTTAAATTTGAAAATATTGAAATCTGAACCAATTTCAAAAATTAACATTTTTCAAAATATGAACAATTTTGAAATCTGAAAAAAAAAACCGTTTGAACATAATCCGTTTTGAACCATTTTTGAAAACCTTGTTGAACATGATTAGGTCTTTGAACGATTCTTGAAAACACCGATTTTTTAAAACTCCGTTGAACGGAATGTGGTAGTAAACGATTTTTGAAAAACCCATAGAACATAATATGGTCTTGAACGATTTTTTGAAACTCTGTTGAACGGAATGTGGTAGTGAACGATTTTTGAAAACCTCGTTGAACAGAATTTGGTCTTGAATGAATTTTGAAAAGACCCGCTGAACAGAATTTGGTCTTGAACGATCTTTTTAAAAACTCCGTTGAACGGAATGTGGTAGTGAACGATTTTTGAAAAGACTCGTTGAACAAAATTTGGTCTTGAACGATTTTTTAAAACTCAGTTGAACGGAATGTGGTCTTGAACGATTTTTTAAAAGACCCGTTGAACGGAATGTGGTAGTGAACGATTTTTGAAAACTCCATTGAACAGAATGTGGTAGTGAACGATTTTTGAAAACCCCGTTGAACAGAATTTGGTCTTCAACGATTTTTGAAAACTTCGTTGAACGGAATGTGGTAGTGAACGATTTTTGAAAACCCCGTAGAACAGAATTTGGTCTTGAACGATTTTTTTAAACTCCGTTGAACGGAATGTGGTAGTGAACGATTTTTGAAAACCCCGTAGAACAGAATTTGATCTTGAACGAATTTTGAAACGACCCGCTGAACAGAATTTGGTCTTGATCGATCTTTTTAAAACTCCGTTGAACGGAATGTGGTAGTGAACGATTTTTGAAAAGACCCGTTGAACAGAATTTGGTCTTGAACGATTTTTTGAAACACCGTTGAACGGAATGTGGTCTTGAACGATATTTGAAAAGACCCGTTGAACGGAATGTGGTAGTGAACGATTTTTTTAAACTCCACTGAACGGAATGTGGTAGTGAACGATTTTTGAAAACCCCGTTGAACAGAATTTGGTCTTCAACGATTTTTTATAACTCCGTTGAACGGAATGTGGTAGTGAATGATTTTTGAAAAACCCGTAGAACATAATATGGTCTTGAACGGTTTTTTGAAACTCCGTTGAACGGAATGTGGTAGTGAACGATTTTTGAAAACCTCGTTGAACAGAATTGTTCTTGAACGAATTTTGAAAAGACCCGCTGAACAGAATTTGGTCTTGAACGATCTTTTTAAAACTCCGTTGAACGGAATGGGGTAGTGAACGATTTTTGAAAAGACCCTTGAACAGAATTAGGTCTTGAACGATTTCTTAAAACTCCGTTGAACGGAATGTGGTAGTGAACAATTTTTGAAAACCCCGTAGAACAAATTTTGGTCTTGAACAATTTTTTAGAACTCCGTTGAACGGAATGTGGTAGTGAACGATTTTTGAAAACCCCGATGAACGGAATGTCGTAGTGAATGATTTTTTAAACTCCGTTGAACGGAATGTGGTAGTGAACGATTTTTGAAAACCCCGTTGACCAGAATTTGGTCTTGAACGATTTTTGAAGAACCCGTTGAACAAAATTTGGTCTTGAACGATTTTTAAAAGACCCGTTAAACAGAATTTGGTCTTGAACGATTTTATAAAACCCAGGAACGGAATGTAGGTTTGAACAGTTTGAAAACCCGGTGAACAGAATCTAGGTTTGAACGGATCGATCTGGAAAACCCAGTGAACGGAATCTTGGTTTGAACGGTTTCGGAAACCCGGTGAACGAAATCAAGGTTTGAACAAACTTGAAAAACCCGGTGAACCGAATCTAGTTTTGAGCAATTCAAAAAACAGAGTGAAAAGAATCTAGATTTGAATGGATTTGGAAACCGGGTGAACGGAATCTAGATTGGAAGGGATTTGGAAAACCTGGTGAATGAAATCGAGTTTTTGAACGGACTTGGAAAATCCGGTAAACCAAAACTAGGTTTCAGCGATTTGAAAATCCCGGTGAACATAATGTAAGTTTGAACGGATTTGGAAAATCTTGATGAACAAAATCTATATTTGAACGGATTTGGAAAACCCATTGAACCAAATCTAGGTTTGAACGGATTTGAGACTACATGAACATTTATTTTTATATAGGTGAATGATTTTAGAAAGCCGTGAACATTATTTTGAAACCATAAAAACATTATTCTGAAACTTCATGAACGTTTATTTTGATATATATGAATGGGTTTTGAAACTACAAAAAAAATATTTTGAAACTACATGAACTATTATTTTGATATAAATAAACACTTTTAGGGAACGGTAAACATTATTCTGAAACTACACGAACATTTATTTGACATAGTTAAACGATTTTACAAAGCCGCGAACGTTATTGTGAAGCTATAATAACATTATGTTTTAAACTATATGAACATTTATTTATATATAGATGAACGGTTATTGAATATCATGAATTTTTTCTTACGTATTTTTCAAAAATGTGAACATAACAAATATGAACCCTATTTTCCAAGCATGAACTGTTAGAACCATGAAAAAAATATAAGACTATAAAAATAAATTGAAAACAAAAGAAATGGAGAAACAGAAGAAATAAGAAACATAATTCATTAAAAAAGGAAGAACAAAATATGGAGAAGAATAAGAAAAGCCGTTAGAAAACTGGAACAAGAACAGAGCAAACTCGGAAAAGAAAACGCGCTAGCTAGTCGCTGGCAAAAGAGACACGGTGTAGTAAACGGGCCAGGCCCATACAGACGCAGTAATGCAGCGGGGGTACGCGGAGCGGTATCCCTCCCGCGTTACGCGGCAAATAGGTTTTGCCGCTTTTGGCCCGTTCGGTGGGAGCACTACTTTCATTTTCTGAACATGGACAAAGCGTCGAGCAGGGATCAAAGGAGCCTAAACCCACAACATAAAAGAAAAATTATCTAAGCACTTGTAGTTGATACCAAAGAAGCCTATGATTGATCATCCGTCGACATCATAGATTCAATATTGCTCCATATGCGATCTACGAGGGCCTCCATCGTACTCCATGCCAGTTGATGGCCCCGCGGGTGACTCTCCCGACGGTCTATCTGGCGTATGCACTCGAGACTAAGGTGGATTGAGCTAAAAAAAATTGATGAATCATCACCGAGCTCAATCTCAAGGGTTCTCGCCGTTAAATCTATGGATCAAAGATAGAGGTGTTGTCGTCCATCTCTGGTGTCACAACCCCAACGACAAAGCGACAACGTCTTCTACAAGGTGATCACATGGCAAGGAAAACCATATGCATACACTCGGAAAGCTACTGGGAAAGAATCCCTCCAGTCCCTACACTCTCTAAAATTGAAGCGCTTCGGGGCGTCCGTCCGACCAAACGTGTATAGGCCCACCTATCGGTGGTGCTTGCCATGTCACCGTCCATGCTCACAGGTGCGGGGCCTTTGGTCGGTCATGTTGGCGTTCAGAGTTGCGCATGGCCAACTTGTGTCGCTGCTCGTTGCACCTGGCATATTGCCTTGCCTCTTTGTTGATTATCCTCCTCGAATGCTCTCTCGCCGCCATCGCCCAGTCTAGCGCCTACAGAGTCTCCTTTGGCAAGCCGGCGAGGCGACGAGCACGAGCGGTGGAGTTGTCCGAGACGTGGCGCACAGACTGCACTGCCCCGACACACTTTACAGTGTTCTGCACCTGCGTGTCTAGTGGTAACATCATAGCTTATCTCCTTGGATAGATCTTGGTGTGGCCGCCCTAGGAATTTTTGTGTGTGCAAATGTTGTACCCCGTGTGACTCAACACATATTTCTTCACACCATCCACTATGAAGAACTCATCTTGAAGCAAAGTCGGAAAAAAACCTAATACCGGATCTGGTCTGAAGTAGCCGCGGTAGAGATTCCTTGCACCTATCACGGGGGAACAACTAGCATGCCCTTTATGGAACCCTTGAAGTTAAGAACATGACCCTCTTTTTTCTCTATTTTTTAAGGAAACTCATCATCACCATTATGTCTGCATCTTCCTCGTCATCAATTTCGGAATCATACTTATATCATCAATAACTCTTTGAATATGAAATTCTCAAAATTCGTATAGTTAACTTCATCATCCGACGAATTCATTTATGCCTACAATTAAGCAAAATAATCTAGAAAACACCTCCGACATTTTGTTGAACAAATGGGCTATGTACGGCGAAGTAAAACGTACTGAGCGCATCGTACGGGGGGCGACAACTCATGTCCGGAGCGGCAGACGTGTTCGGGAAGGATCTGGGTGGCAGTACAGATTCAGGGTGGCGACGAAGCTAGGTAGGCAAGGGCAACACAAGCGAGGCGGAAGGGAGGAAGAGGGACTCGGTGACGGTTAGGGACGGTATAGATAGATTAGAGGTGGGTCCGTCCCTTTGGATCCGACGTTCCGAAAAAACCCAATTTTGTCTTGGGTGTTTTTTTGTTGCCTGGCCATGTCCGACCTATCCCGCCGGGTGTATTATAAAAATTGGGGTGTCCGGTTGAAGATAATCTGACTGGTCAGATTATATCCCAGCATTATACATGCTCTAGTGATCTTTGCAATATAAATAATACTCCCTCCGTTCGGGGATACTTGTCATGAATTTGTCTAAATACATCAAAATTTAGATAAATCTAAGTCAAGTATTTCCGGGAGGGAGTATGATATTTCATAAAAACTATAATTTCACAGTTGTACAATCTAGCAATTTTCTAACTTTTCCACGGTTTTTTGTTCATGTCAGATTTCTCAACCGGAACAAAATTTAGGGAATACATGAGAGCAGATCTAGTGATACCGCATCTCAAGTGATAACATGATACCTAGGGGTGTAAACGGATCGGATCGGATTTTGCCTTTACCATATCCTCTACCATATTTTCCCATCGGATTCGGAGAGGAGCGGATAATGATCGGACACGGATTCGGAAGCGGATATATGTAGTCGCGGATTCAGGAACGGAAACGGGGCGGATTCGGAACGGAAACAAAATTAATCGGATAGATACACGCATAAGTAAATTGTCAAGCAATACAACCAAAAATAATTATTTAGAAACCTAGTAACTATCAAAGTTATACTACATAGTCGTTATAATGGCTATTTAAGTGAGTTGTTCAACCGGACGAACTCGACAACTCACTAACTGCATATTATACTATATCAGGTTAGACATTTCGGTAGAAAATCGGATTATTCGGATTAAAACCGTCGGATAATCTATATTTTAGCCTTAGACATTTGACGCACCATATCCTATACCATATCCGGTTGTCTAGTTCGGAAACGGATATCCTTATCCGGCGGATTCCTTAAAACCGGATATGGACTCTTCAAAACGGTTTCGAAATCGAATACGGTGCGGAAATTATCCTATCCGTTTACACCCTAATGATACCACATTTCAAAAAGAGCGCTGCTATGCGTACGACATAATCTATACGATTTTTGTACGACTGACGAGGGGTTAACTCATCAAATCCCATGGTTAAGGACCTAGGGTTGAGATTACGGGGGAGAGAACGTGGTAGAGCTGGTAGTTTCGTCGGCTGACAAGCAAAAGGAAGGATTTACCTAGGTTCAGGCCTCCGGAGAGTAACACCCTACTTCCTCCTTGTCTGGTATTGATTTGAGGGTATATGCGAGCTACAATGGAGTCCCGGCGAGATGTCGATCTCGCTAGGGTTTTGGTGGTTCGAGTATTGCGTGTCCCTTCATCGGCGGCCCTCCCAGCCTTTATATAATAGGCTGGGTCTCGGGAGTTCACAACCGACTCAGATTTACAAGTAAGGAAAGTCTAAACCGACTATGGCTACGGCTAACTTGGAGGATACTCCGTCTTCTTGGGCCTTCCTTTATGGGCTTCATATAGGCTCTTGATAATTGGGCCTAGTCGATACGTGCACCAGGTACCTTCATGGTAAGGTACCTGAAAGGTATATCCCTGTCAGTAGCCCCCGAGTACTTGTCTGACTCGAAGAATCGGGCATGGACTCATTCATCTGTGCACGTCATATATTTTGTACCTGTGTATACGATTGGAATTCCTGTATGAATAGCACATTTTGTCTGGCTATGTCGATTATTTCATCGACTATGGTTTTTGCTTACGATAATCAAGGGATAATAACTTAGTAGGTGATACGTCTCAAACGTATCTATAATTTCTGATGTTCTATGTTGATACTATACCAATTGTTACATGTTTTATATACACTTCATAGCATTTTTATACATTTTCTGGGACTAACCTATTAACAAGATACCCCAGTGCCAGTTCCTGTTTTCTGCTGTTTTTGTATTCCAGAAAAGCTAGTCTGGAAATATTCTCGGAATTGGACGAAACTTGGACAGAACCTCCTATTTTTCCAACACTAACACGGAGTCCAGAGGAGAGACGGAGGAGGGCCACATGGCAGCCACACCATGGGGCCGCGTGGCCCCCCCCCTTGCCGCGCCGTGGGGTGGTGTGGGGCCCACGTGGCTCTGCAGCCGCCGCCCTTTCGCCTATTTATTCTTCCCGACGCGAAAATCCTAAATACCCGAGCCATTATCCACGAAAAGTTCCAGAGATGCCGCCGCCGTCAACCCTAGCTCGGGAGGGTTCAGAAGCTCTTCCCGGCACCCTGCCGGAGAGGGGAATCATCACCGGAGGGCTCTACATCACCATGCCTGCCTCCGGAGTGATGCGTGAGTAGTTCATCCTTGGACTACGGGTCCATGGCAGTAGCTAGATGGTTGTCTCTCCACTTTATGCTATCATGTTTAGATCTTGTGAGCTGCCTATCATGATCAAGATCATCTTATTGTAATGCTACATGTTGTGTTTGCTGGGATCCGATAAATATTGAATACTATGTCGAGTTGATTATCAATCTATCTTATATGTTATTTATGATCTTGCATGCTTTTCGTTACTAGTAGATGCTTTGGCCAAGTAGATGCTTGTAACTCCAAGAGTAAGTATTTATGCTAGATAGTGGGTTCATGCCTCCGGTAATCTGGGAGAGTGACAATAACTTCTAAGATTGTGGATGTGCTGTTGCCACTAGGGATAAAATAACCGATGCTTAGCTTAAGGGTGCGACGTTAGGTCTAATGCATTTGTTTACATTACGCACATTACTTAATGCAATTATCCGTTGCTTGCAACTTAATACCAACGGGGAACTCGGATGACAACCTGGCGGTGGATTATTAGTCATAGACGCTGTTGGATAACAGTCTATGTATTTTGTCGTAATGCCCACATGAATATCATAGTAATCATTATGTCATATATATGCATTGTCATGCGCTCAATATTTTGTCAATTGCCCAGCTGTAATTTGTTCACCCAGCATGTTAGTTATCTTTTATGGAGAGACACCACTAGTGAACTGTGGACCCCGGTCCATTCTTTTACACTGATAATACAACCAACTGCAAATATTGTTCCTTTTCATTCTCTGCAATTTACTACTGTTTTCCACACCATTCGTTTAATCATTTGTTTTCAGCAAGCCGGTGAGATTGACAACCTCACTGTTTCGTTGGGGGCCGGGTACACTCGACGGATCGGGACCGGTTAACTGCACATTTGGGCAAAACCTTACCAGCTTTCAATCAAACTCGAGTCCCCGGACTCGAATCTGGAACAGACTGGTCAGACTCGACTCAGGCCGTTGAGGTCTTATTGAATCGTTCTGCAGTATAACTTTGAGATTACCCAACGCGTCCATCGGGATTTTTCATCATGTCAGCTGACACGGAAAGTTTTAAGGATTAACGCTGCTGGAGCGGTCCTTAGCCCAACTCGACAGATCGGCGGGTCTTACCTTTGCACTTATGCATGCAGCATCCGAGGTATTTTGCGGCGGACGCAACTCGGGAATTTATCGTGTATGATTTTGTGTTACATTGTGCTTATCAGCTGAGTCGAGTCGTCTGTCGACTAATTCTTTGCCATTATTCTATCGGGTGCGCGACAGCGCTCCCGTTGGGAGTAGCCCCCGAGATTGTGCTTTATTGCTCGTAATGGAGGATAATCTCAAATCATTTTATCCTGTACATTTTCAGTCGAAGAATTTTTTGATACGCTCCCGATGGGAGTAATACGTTTCAATCGAAGAAACTATCGAGTGCCTTGATGTCTTGTGTTGCGTATTTTGCAATTTCACCCTCGAAACAACCGAGGCAGTCGAGTATTGGCGTCGTCGTAAAGTTTGAAGGACTCGACTTTCCTATCAGGCATGAGACCTGAATTGACGTCAGCTATGACGCATGCCTCGACTGCAATTTCTGACAAGCGATGGCGTGCTTGGTATGACTGATGGGACACGACACGCTTGTGGGCCCGTTATGCAGTGCTGACCGAGGGGCGGTGCCGTTTGGACTGGATTTGACCATTCTGGCGCGATTTTCACGGGGTGTGATGATGGTTCCTAGATTCCCGTGCGTAGTGGACGGAATAGCCGGCGATGGTTGTTCTCCATGCCCGCCACGTGTACGGCAGGATTCCGCATGGAGCACACGATCTTGGATTGACGACTGTGATTGATTCTCCTTTGATGGTAAATATGCAGAGGACGGAGCTGGGTAAATTTTACTTGCCCTTTCCTCCGCCGCTCTCCTTCTTCTTCCTCTCGCATCGCCATAGCCTGACATCCAAGCTTTTGCCAAACCACCGCTACGATGACGAAGCCTGCCACTCGGAAGGGCAGGAGCGCTGTGAATGCCTCGGCGGACAGCGCCGCTGGCGGGGCCGCCGCCAGCGGTTTGAAGAGGGAGAAGGGCGCCTGGACCAAATCTACGGTGAGCAAGCGGATGCTCACCGGCCTGAGGAACGACGAGCTGATCCCGGCGGACCCAACGCAGGTTCGCATCCCCGGCGCCGAGGTAATCCCGCGCCCAGGCCCCAATGAAAGGGTCTGTTTTGTAGATTTTGTGAACAGGGGATTCTCCTTCCCTGTTCAGGATTTTCTTCGTGCGCTGATGCACGTCTATGGGGTGCAACTGCACGATTTCACCCCCAATGGGCTTTTGCACGTTGCCTGCTTCTTCGTGCTTTGCGAGTGCTTCTTGGGCGTTGCGCCCCATTTTGGGTTGTTTCGACGCATTTTCAATGTCAAGCGCCAGCACAGCGTCAAGGGCCCTGACGGTTTTGGAGTGCAAACTCAACCTGACGTCAAGTACTTCAAAATTAAGTTTGTTGAGTCTGTGCAAGGATGGCGCCAGAACTGGTTCTACATCAAGGATGTGACCACGGGCAACCAATCGTTCGGGTTGCCTCCCTTTAATGCAGACGCCACGGTGGCGAAGAGGTCGTCCTGGATTGCGCCACTGACCGGAGCCGAAGCTGAAGAAGCTGACATGATTTTGGAGAAGGTCTTGAAGCTGCAGACCAATGTTGGCAAGGAGGTGACTGGCATCCATTTGCTGGCCACCTTTATCAAAAGGCGGGTGCAACCTCTCCGAGCCCGGGTTCACGCCATGTGGGCATACAGCGGGGTGTCCGATCCAACCCGCTCACTCGCAGAGGAGCTGTCTGCTAGTGAGGTGAAAAAGCTGGTAAGGACTCTTACCAAACTGACCGACGACGAACCGTGCGAGACGGAGTCGCCGGTTGCACCTTATGAAGCTAGCAACCCTCTATCGGAGGTAATACTCGCTATCATTTTGTTAGTTGCTATGTTATGCATGTGTATGTTTATTTCTTTTGCTATTTCCATGTGCAGGGACACATAATTTGCGAGTCAATGCCTGCACTGCCAGAGAATGGCCCAGTGCCGAATAATGAGCCACTCGAGGCTGGCTCGGATGATGAGGTGACCTCAATCGCCACCGCCCATACCCCAGAAGCTGATGAAGGCGATGCTGAGACGCAGACCAATGATGGTCAGCAAAAGCGGTCGCGCGAGGAAGAGGACACGGCGGACTCTGAGGAGAAGGAAGGGAATGCGACGGAGTCGACCATGGCCCCGCTTGAATTTCCTCCAATCCGCTCTCTTCCTCCGCGCCCGACGAAAAGGTCGCGTCCGAGCGTAGGCGTGCTCGCACCTGGTCGGATGGTCGACCTCACTGAAGAGTAAGTTTTCTATGCACTACCAATTTTGACTTATGAATTTTGTCGAGTTGGATACTTAGCATGTGTGACACAGTGTATCATGCGATGAGGACCTGCCACCGCCACCTATGGTAGAGAAGAGCAGTGCGGCGTCGACGGCGCGTAGCCAGCCGCAAGAAACCCCAGCAGCCACTGCGACTGCGGCTGCCGCGGACACGTCCGTACCGCCAGCGCCTGAGGTTGCAGCTGACAAAGATGAGACGGCAGCGACAGGTGCTCCTGCGTTGACTTCCGCCTCCGCAGATCATGTAAGTTTGTCCTTTTGTGTCGCAGTTGAACCACTATCGGGTGTTAAAGTTGTGCATAGACTCGATGAATCTGTTCTGAACTTGCTTCTGCTGTGTTGTAGCCATTTATGCAAGAACTACTGAAGGCTGGCGCCCAATACGTTCACATGGAGACGGAGGTCACCACCCTGCAGCAACTCGAAGCTGCCAAGAGTGAGTGTCTTCTTGTGGGATTGCAACTTTATCGAGTTGAATCCTTTTGCGGTCTGTTGACTATGTTTTTGCTTTGTGTGTGCATAGTCAGCAGCTGACGCGGCGGAGAAGATGAACAACGCCTGTCGTCGAGTGGCCGATCTGGAAAAAAGGTTGAAAAATGCCGAAGATAGGGAAGGCCTGGCGATTGGTCGACTCACTGCCTGCAGCACTGCCTTGACTGGTACGTAGCCTTGCTTTTGCATTGGATAATACATTTGCGTAGAAGATTGCTGAACCTTTCGTTGTATATTTTCCTAGGTGTGATGGATGGCCCTACCGCACCCAGCAAGCAGAGCGTGGGCGCCTCGCTTGATGAGAGCGTGACCGTCACGGAAGCCGCCAGCGGGAGAGCAGGAGAAATGTTGTCGAAGGCGGCGAGTGCCCTAGGCGCCCTTCACAGCAGCTTCTTTCCAGATGACAAGCTGCCATCGACATTTGCAGAGTTAGTGGAGCTTTTCAAGCCAGAAGGGACTGCCGTCGCCGATTTCTGTCGCGAACAAATGGTAAGTGGTGCCCAGACTACTTTTCTCATGTTGCTCGCGCACGGAGTCGATGCAGATTTTGACACGGTGATGACGAAGTTCCCGAGAGGTCCTGGCGGCAAAACCGTCGGGTTAGGTACTTGGATGGAGGCTGCCAAACAGTATGCTCAATAGCTTGTAAAAACTGTTGAAGACAGGGTCGCCAAGGTCTAGGCCAGGAAAGCCTCTTCCAAAAAGTCGATGGCCACCGAGTGATTCCTCAGTCGACTAGTTGTATCGAGTTAGGGCTAGGTCGGAGTCCATGTCATAGATTTGTGACAGCCGAACCTTATATTTATGATCTGTAATGATACCTTTAATCGCGCGAGTACGCGTGTGCTTTTGCTAGACATGTATGGATGTCACCTTGAATGTTTTTGTGTTTTTACCTGAGAGGTTACGTGCTGTTTAGCTTGCGTAAATGATGCACTGGGTTTCCCCTTTTTGACTTGAAATTTTTATGATGGTTGTGCTTTGAACAGCCATGGGAACCCGATACGCCGGTTGGTTCCTCGCCGCCTCATACTGCCACCCGGTCGCAGGCTCAGGTTGCAAATGATGCCAAAGTAATGGAGTATATGAAAACTCGAGTCGTGAGACTGGAGCAAGAGCTAAAGAGTGCCCAGCGCGAGCTGAATATGCTGAAAATGAGACCAGCTCCGACCACACAACGAGAGGATTATGTGCTTGGCGAGATGGACCTTGTAAACAGGCAACTCGATTGTGAGTACGATCCTTGCTCTGATGACGGATTTTTTGGCTACTCTTTTTTTCTTTTGACTCGACTTGTTCTGTTGCAGGTTTTGTCTTTGACTTCCAAGCAGAGCAAGCTCGCGTTGAGGAGCGTTTGGATAATGCTACTGACAACCCGACAACTGGTCGTCAGCATTTTTGGCTTGATAGGTTTCCAGCGCGCACACTCGCTACTTTGAAGGATCGTGCTTGGCGAAGCGCTCAGCTACTCGAGTTATGCAGGGCGGCTTTGTTTCGCATTAACCAGACCCTTTTTCCAACCACTAGTACAGAACGACACATCGGAAACGGGCCAAAAACCCCTTCAGCAACGGAGAAAGGGTCCGTGTCCCCGCCTCTGTCACTGATGTGAAGGCCTTCATCGGTAACGGAGGCCAAAAACCGTTTCCGATGAGGTCTCCATTTGGCAACGGTTGTGCGCAGACCTCCGTTTCCTTAGTTTTCCTTCATCAGATACGGAGTTTGCCATCCACCCGTTTGCACTGAGCATTTCTCATATTTCAGTTACAGGATGCCACGTTTACAAATGCCACTAGATACTTAAAATCTCACAGCACAAGCTCAAATACTAAAACGGTAACAGATTTCATTCATATCACAATGTAACTTTACATTTCCATCACAATTTCACCTTTACAATTGCATCACAAGATGTGACAATCATAAGAGGTAAAACGATAACAGATTTCATCTATACTAAGCCTATCATGTCAAAGGACGGAAATAATATATGATTTCTTCCCTACATCCTTTTCCACAATCCTCGCAGGTGTCACTCTAGCTATCTCTTCTTATCTCAACTTCTTGAGAGAAGGATGTTGAATCTTTGGACCCTATACATTAGTAAATAGAGTTACAATTGTTAAATACATATGCTAAAACAAATACACTATGAATTTAAGCAAACTGAAACGATATCTTACCTATGTCTTGAGGTGGCTCTTATTGATGAACCGGAGCAGCCAACACACGGCTTGTCAACAAGATATTGCGATGTCAGCAGCTTCATAGCATGCCTGACAACGATCATCCTTTCCATGGAGGCCACCACCGGCTCTGAATTTTTTATGCAGTGTCACCGAAATCTAATCTAATACGTCACCGATGTGACATTTCGGCGACACTGTATAAAACACTCTTACTTAAAAAAGTATTTTATGCAGTGTACCAAAACGTCACAATAGCGACGGTGGATATGTATGGTGGAGTTTGAAAGGGAACAGCTTGATATCCCTAAATGTAAATAAGGATTTATGTTAGTTCTGACACTACTAGATAGAACAAACAATTTAACACAATAATATGAAGTATACAGTAGTATATAGTGTGTACTGACCTGTGTATATAATTGGAGGCCATTATGGGAAAGTCAACAAACACTACTCTCTTGAGTAATGTTCGTTGTTTGTTCTGTGTCTCCGACTTTTTTATGCAGTGTCACCGAAATAGACTCCTGTTTTCACATGGACTAGTTAGCTAAACTACAACCGGTTGCAAGTGCACAATAGGCAAGTTAACTACATCAAGAAATGATCTAGATAGAACTACCGGATGTGAACTGAACTACTATCAACAAGTTAGCGAAACTACAACCGGTTGCAAGTGCACAATAGGCAAGTTAACTACATCAAGAAATGATCTAGATAGAACTACCGGATGTGAACTGAACTACTTTCAACAAGTTAGCTAAACTACAACTAGTTGCAAGTGCACAATAGGCAAGTTAACTACATCAAGAAATGATCTAGATAGAACTACCGGATGTGGATCTGATACCTTCTTCACGTCGCCGTTGGATCGATCTAGCAGATCCGGAAGTGGTGGAGGCAGAGGAAGCGGACAGAGCGACGACCTCGCCGTGTCGGGGGACATGGCGAACACCTCGCCGTGTCGGGGGAGATGGCGAAGACCTCGCCGTGATAGCCGTCGTCTGGGCGGAGACGGCGCCGCCACGGCGCCGGCGATGGCCGCAACGCCAGGAGGCGCCGCCACGAACAGATCTAGCATACTGGGACAGAGTGAGGAAACGAGTGTTAGGTTTTGCTCTGTACGCCCATATATATAGGTAAAACATAGGAAACGGTTCTTTAGAAGGACCGTTTCCTTTGTGTTTCTTCCACTGAGGTGTGGGACCTACGCGCCCACTCTGTGGAATTTCTTCTACTCTCTGGAATAATACATTTCTAATCTCTACTATATGGAGAAAACCACTTATAGGATACTTATATTAATATTAGTGATTACTACATTACATACGCAGTACATATTAATAATAATAAAGTAAATTACAGTTGGACAACTTGTAGAACTACTACTAGCTACTTCTTGTTTTTCTTGCGCCCTGCTTCCGCGCAATCCTCGTCCTTCTCACGGCCTCGCTTATTGGGGGCCATTGGAGGTGGTGGCGGCGGCGGCGGCGGCGGCATATCGGAGGCGGTGGCGGCGGCTTTCTTCTCCGTCGCCGGGGCTCCCTTCTTCGGGACCGGCTCGTCCTCCTTGTCGTCCTCCTCCTCCTTCTCCTCTTCGGTTGACTCGTCATCAAAATCAACCTTCGGCGGGCCCAGCATCAAGGTGGGATCATGGAAGTTGGCATATTCGTCGTCGCTCGTCTCCGGCGTTGGTCCTTCAACGGACTCGCCGCTGACGGGGGGACTGTCCCGCGGCGACTCAGTGTGCTCCTGTGTGTCGTTGCTGCGAGGCATCTTCGCTAATCAGTAGGAGGGAGCGAGCGAGCGAGAGAGAGAGAGAGTAGATTCGGTGGCGTCTTGAGCTAGCAAGGATTGGGGTTTTCAAGGAGTAGTGGGCGGTGCCACTACGCCATGGCATTTACTCGCCTCGCTTCGAATTCCAAGATGGAACGTGTCCACATTGGAAACGGACACCCAAAAGTCTCCGTTGCTATAGAGGCACATATCGGAAACGGAGCCAGAATTAAGACCGTTGCCAATACTATGGGTAACGGAGTTAATACTTTCTCCGTTACCTATGTTGACGGGCCAGCCGCGGCCCAGGTCAGGTTTGTACGCACTGGCCACGCGGAAAGCGCGATTCTCCGTCGCCTAACGCCTGCCGTTTCCATAGAGGGGTATCCGATGTGTCGTTCTGTACTAGTGAACAGGACCACAACCACAAGGAATCCATGCCTTGCTCGATCTTTTCCGTCATGCAGGCCCTATCCAGGAGTTGCTGACCCAGAAGCTTGTGATTGGAGCTAACGCGGCGATGGCGTATGTTCGGAGTCGACGTCCCAACTTGGTGCTGCCGCCACCTGTTGTTGGTGCGACTCTGTCCCAGGAAGATCTTGATGGCACCGTTCTTTCTGCAAGGATGCTAGTCGAGCGGAACCATGCCCAACTCTCTGGCCCTGTTTTGCCCATCAAGGACGAGCCTGAAGATTAGAGGTTTTTGTGTATAAACTTGTATAGGGGGCAGCCCCCGAGTGTAAAGTTGCATCTTGTATATAATATGAATTGTTTATTTTGCAGTTTCCGCAGCCCCCGAGTCTATTGAGTGGGGTTTATGAAGTATTTTGAGTGTGAACTAATGATTGCACAGCCCCGAGCGGTCGAGTGTGGCTATGGAGTTTTTGTGTTTGCTGAAATTTATCCAACTTTGCTTCGAGACTTAGCCCCCGAGCGTTCGAGTGCGGCTAAGGTGTTATTTTTGTGGGAGCGAAAGCTCATGTTATTGACAGCACAGCCCCGAGCGTTCGGGTGCGGCTGAGGTGCTTGTTAGTGAGTTATGCGAACAAAAAAAGATAGAAGGAACATTGATTATATTCCACTTTTGAATGTTAAGCTGCAGGCCGCCTCATTAAAAACCTTCCAGTCCCCATAGGTACTGGTAAGGAAAAGAGCGCGTCTGAAATCTGCAGCCATCCGACATATCGCCTATTACATTGTATGACTGAGCAGCCTAAGCATAGAAACGGCGCAGGTGCGCAACGTTCCAAGGATTATTCGAAAGTTCGCCTGTCTTCGCGTTCTTCAGTCTGTACGCGCCACCGTCGATGACCTCGGTGACGATGAAGGGTCCCTCCCATGGGGAGGCGAGCTTGTGCACCTTCTTCTGCTTCAACCGAAGCACCAGGTCGCCAACCATGAAGGACCTGGTGCGCAGTCGACGGCTATGGTAGTTGCGGAGATCCTGCTGATAGACAGCTGTGCGAGCCAGGGCCGTGTTGCGTGCTTCTTCGAGCAAGTCGACTGCATCTTCGAGTGCTTCTTCTGCGTCGTCTTCGTTGTATGCTGCCACCCTTGGTGCATCGAACTTCACATCGGATGGCAGGATTGCCTCTGCGCCGTAGACCATGAAAAATGGTGTGAATTGTGTTGAGGCATTAGGAGTTGTGCGCAAGCTCCACAGTACCGACGGAAGTTCTTCAACCCAAGCACCCGCGGCTCTTTTGAGTGGCACCAGGAGGCGTTTCTTGATTCCGCTGCACACGAGTCCATTGGCTTTTTCGACTTGGCCATTGGACTGCGGGTGTGCCACGGATGCATAGTTGAGCGTGATGCTTTGCTCTTTGCAGAAGGAACGAAATTCTTCAGCCGTGAAGTTTGTGCCGTTATCAGTTATGATGCTGCTTGGGACACCGAAGCGGTAGATGATGGTCTTTATGAAGTTAACTGCCGTAGTAGCAGTCGAATTTGTGATGGGGACTGCTTCGATCCACTTTGTGAACTTGTCAACTGCCACCAGGAGATGAGTGTGCCCTCCGTGCGAAGATTTTTTGAGTGGCCCAACCATATCGAGCCCCCACTGGGCGAAAGGCCAGGCCAATGGTATTGTCTTCAATGCTGATGCAGGTGCGTGCGGCTTTGTGGCGAATTTTTGACAGCCGATGCACCTTTTGACTATGTCCTCCGCGTCCTTGAGTGCTGTGGGCCAGTAAAAACCTGCTCGAAAGGCTTTGGCTACGAGTGATCGGCTGCTGGCGTGATGTCCGCAGGTACCTGCATGAATATCTCGAAGGATGGCTTTGCCATCTTCGAATGCGATGCATCGTTGGAACATACCTGATATGCTTCGTTTGTACAACTCGCCATTGATGATGGTGTATGCTTTAGCCCGTCGAGTGACACGTCGTGAGTCAGTTATGTCGTCAGGTAGCTCGTTGCGGAGTATTGAGTCCAAGTTGGCTCAATGAGGAGTACCTCGACTGGCGGGTCCTCTGTGCTGGGTGTTTTGCTCTTGGCTGGTGCGGTCGATGTAGGAGGTGCCCATTTTTCCTTGATTGATCTGTGCTCAATGCGCTCGAGGAAGACACCAGGTGGAACTTGCGCCTTGGTTGAGCCTAGGTTGGCTAGCATGTCTGCTTCCTCGTTGCTTTCTCTCCCTATGTGCCGCAACTCGCAGCCTTCGAAGCTGCCCTCCATTATGTTGTACAGGTCGCGGTAGGCGATCATGTTGTCTGCAATGGCGTCACAGGCCTTCATTGTCTGCTGCACCACCAGATTCGAGTCACCGTAGATCATTAATCGAGTGCACCCGAGAGCTTTGGCCATCCGCATGCCATGGATCAAGGCTTCGTACTCGGCCTCGTTGTTTGATGGTAACTCGAATCCCATTTGCAGGACGTAGCGAAGCTTGTCTCCTTTTGGCGATATGAGGATGACACCTGCGCCTGCACCTTCGTTTTTCTTGGACCCATCGAAGTACATGGTCCATGAGTTGGACACATCTGGCGCTCCAGGCAACTGAGCTTCGATCCACTCGGTTGTGAAGTCGGGTAAGACTTGTGCTTTGATGGCCTTCGGGTGATCGTACCTGATGTCCCTTGGTCCCAGCTCGATGAGCCATTTTGCGACTCTCCCAGTTGCGTTGGGGTTTGTGAGAATATCCCCGATCACTGAGTTACTGATTACAGTGATCGGGTGTTCTGCGAAGTAGTGCGTCAGCTTCCTTGATGACATGAACACGGCGTAGGCCAGCTTTTGATAGTGCGGGTACCGCTGTTTTGATATGGAGAGGACCTCACTCAAGTAGTAGACTGGGCGTTGTATGCTGGGCGTGTCCCTCTTCCATGCGTTCGACCACCAGTACGGTACTCACCACCTGTTGGTAGCCGAGACGTACAGGTATAGCGGTTCCCGTTCCTTAGGTGCGACGAGGACTGGAGGGCTTGTGAGGACTCGCTTGAGATCCGTGAAAGCTGCTTCGGCTTCCGGCGTCCACTCGAACTTGTCTGTTTTCTTCATCAGTTGATAGAACGGGAGTGCTTTTTCGCCTAGTTTGCTGATGAAGCGGCTGAGCGCCGCCACTCGACCTGCTAATTTTTGTACGTCATGAAGCTTTGAAGGCCTTTGCATTGTCAAGATGGCCTGTATTTTCTCCGGGTCCGCCTCGATTCCACGAGCTGAGACTAGATAACCCAAGAGCTGCCCGGCTGGTACGCCGAACGTGCACTTCTTAGGATTGAGCTTGATGTGGAAGTGTTTGAGGTTGGCGAACGTCTCTCGCAGGTCGTCGAGTAGTGTGTTTTCTTCCCTTGTTGTGATGACAATGTCATCCACATATACTTGGACGTTTCGTCCGATCTGCTTTTTGAGGCAATCTTGCATCATGCGCTGGTATGTCGCACCCGCGTTTTTGAGCCCAAAGGGCATGGTTGTGTAGCAGTAGACCCCGAGTGGGGTTATGAACGCCGTTTTCTCTTCATCTTCTTCTTCATCCTTATCTGGTGGTAACCTGAGTAAGCGTCCAGGAAGGATAGGCGTGCGCATCCGGCGGTGGAGTCGACGATCTGGTCGATTCGAGGCAGCGGGAAGTGATCCTTTGGACAGCATTTGTTGAGGGCTGTGAAGTCCACGCACATCCGAAGGATATCTGTATGCTTCTTTTCTACAAGTACGGGGTTAGCCACCCATTGTGATTTCTTGATTTCTCGGATGAACCCTGCCGCGAGTAGTCTATCAACTTCAGACTCGACGGCGGCTCTTTTTGGGCCGGAACGCGGCGCATTGTTTGTTTTACTGGCTTGGCATCTGGAAACAGTTGGAGAGAGTGCTCGGCGAATTCCCTGGGGATACCTGGCATGTCGGCTGGACACCACGCAAATATCTCCCAGTTCTCACGGAGGAATTCGACGAGCGCGCTTTCCTATGCGATAGGCAGACTCGATGATACATTGACTGTCTTGGACGGATCGGTCGGGTGCACCTGATGTGACCTTGTGTCATTTGTTGCGTTGAACGCTCTGTCGACTGCCAATTTTTTGTGTTCCGCATGAGTGTGCGGTCGTTGGAAATCGACAGATCGGCGAGTGCTCTTCTTACCGAACGTCTCAGAGATTTTGCTGAACTCTCGGTCGCAAGAATCGGACCTTTGAAAGTTTCCAGTGACAGTGATGACTCCTTTTGGCCCTGGCATCTTTAGCTTGAGGTAGGCATAATGTGGGACTGCCATGAATCGAGCGAACGTTGGGCGTCCAAGTATGGCGTGGTATTGTGACTTCCAGTCGACGACCTCGAACTCAATCGATTCCGTCCTGAAGTGACTTGGGTCCCCAAACGTGACGTCGAGTTGTATTGTGCCTTCTGGACTGACTGCTTTGCCTGGGACGATACCGTGGAAGGTATTTGTGGACTTCGGTAGATTTTCGACTGACCTGTTCATTCTGCGGAGTGTGTCTGCAAAGATGATGTTGATGCCTGCCTCCATCCATGAAGACTTTGGTCATGGCGTAACCTCCAATTTGCGTCGAGTACCAGAGCTGCGTGCCCTGGTCGAACTACAGCTGGGGGTGGTCCTCCCGGCTGAAGTTTATGGCAGTTTCGGATCCCTTCAAAAATTCAGGAACAGCAGGAGGTGCCATGGCAGCCATGTTCACCTGTCGAGTGCGTAGTTTTTGCTGCCTATTGGAGGGGCGACCCTTCTGTATCATGTTCACCTGCCCTGAGGCTGAGGGTACCGATCCTCCTCTACCCGAGGTACGGGGTGTATGGCGCCTGCAACATGTCCGCCTGCGGCAGGCTGTGGTGGTGGTGGTGCCATCAGGGCAGGTACAGTGTTTGGCTGAGGTGCAGTTGCGGCGGGTGCCTTTCTGAGATGCATGTATTCAGATGCCAATTTGTCGAATTCTCTACAGTTCTTCAACGAGTGATTGGAGCGCAATTTTCCGTCCTCCCCTTTGTACAGGTGGAATCTGCAATAGTCATCCATCTTGTCATCGAATGAGCGCTCGTTTTGTGCATCAGAACGCGGCTTTCGCCACTCTTGCTTCTTGTAGCTGTTACTTCGTTGCTCGCGGTCTCGACTATCCCGGCGATCATCTGGCCTCCGGTCGCTTCTGTCTTGGTCGTCACGGGGTTGTGTGAACCCAGCCGCCATGAACTCGGATCTGTCGTCGTCGTAATGACGTTTGGAACGCTTGCGCCTCCGATCGTCTCTGTATGTGTCCCTGCGGCTTCGTGCCGCTGTCATGGTTGTCGCGTGGTGAGGAGGCGCGGGTTGCTCGCACCGAGTCTTCTCCATCTGCCCACTCAGTCGCGATTTTTATGAGGTTAGCCATGGAGGTTGGCTTTTCTCGACCAAGCGCTTCTTTGAAATCTCGCCTGGCGAGACCCATGATGAAGGCGTCCATGGCCCTATCTTCCGATATTGCGCCGACTGAGTTGCGTATGGTGGTCCATCGCCGTATGTATGATCTCAATGTTTCGTCTGATCGCTGAGTGCAGGCTCTCAGTTCTTCGAATGTTTTCGGTCGCTCGCACAGAGGTTCGAAGTTTTGATGAAGTCTCTGCGGAAGTGATCCCACGAGTCGTATGACGAGGAGGTAGCGCCTTGAGCCAGTCGCGGGCTGTACCTTCGAGCATGAGTCGTATGTATTGCATTGCCGTAGTATTCGTGCCTCGTTGGCATGAGACGGCGAGTCTGTAGTCTTCTAGCCATCCTGAAGGTTCCTGTCGACCTGTGTACTTGGGTTGTTCAGATGTTAGCTTGAACCCTTTGGGCATCCTTGTCTCGCGGATGCGGCGAGTGAAACACAAGGCTCCGCATGGCTCGGGCTCCCGGTCGGAATATGAGTCGCTACTTGAAGACCTTCGAGATCTGCTTCTGCTGGACCTGTGTCGGCGTGTGCCTTTCCTTGTTTCCTCGAGTGGTGACTGCGACCGCTACGATCGTGTGCTGCCTGTCGCGAGCTGACTATGTTGCGATCTCGACTCCCTCCTGGAGTTTTTGCATCCGGATGTATGGCCCTCACCGCTAGGCCAGTGATTTGAGTTGTTGGCGATGCAGGGTTGCGTTGGGATCGTCTCCGGAGGCTGTGTTGCTTTGAGGTAAGCACCCACAGCTGTTTTGGGTACTGGGATTCCTTCGTCGTCGTGTGTCATGAATGACAAGCCTAGGTTGCGAGTAATTGCCTCCCTCTCATCTTCTGGGAGGCGTGCTAGCCTCGATCTGCCTCTTGGGCTCGCCCGCCCTGTGGAGCTAAGTGATAGCTGTCTTCTTTGTGCGCTCGAGATGCTGGCTTGCCTTTTGCGCTCATCGAGTGCTTGATGTAGCCCAACCTACAGCTCCTACAACAAGTGGACCAATGACAAGAGCAAGAGTCAAAGCTCTCCATGATAAGGTGAATTCACTCCTATCTATGTGTGATCTCGACACTCCTTTGAATGGTTTGCTAATTCATTCGGATACTTTGTGCTTGCTCAGGAACCACCTAGATGATGACCCACAATGGAGCGGAGAAGATGGCCAAGAGAAGACCCAAGAAGCTGACCAAGAGAAGACCCAAGAAGATGGCCAAGAAGAAGAAGAAAAGGAGCAGGAAAAACTGTCCAAGCGGTACTACCGCTCGGGCGGTACTACCGCCCCCAGTGCCGCCGAAAACCCTCCTCTGCGCCCATGTGCGGCACTACCGGCGGTACTACCGCCCGACCAAGCGGTACTACCGTGATGAAGAGTGGTACTACCGCCCGCGCCGAAGTCAACGATGCTCTGGCCCGCCCCAGCGGTACTACCGCTCCTCCAAGCGGTACTACCGCTGCTGCGGGAACCAGCCAGGCTGTTTAGCCTTGTTACCTCCACCCCCACCTAACTTTCCCCTTTTGCCTCTAGACTATAAATAGGCGTCCCCCATCTAGATCTAGGGTTAGACTATGATTTGGGAACTAAAGTAGAGCCTTGCTCCTTCTTCTCAAAGTGTCTCTTTCCTCCTATGGAGATGAATCAAGGCCTCCCCTTGTGGAGATGAACCAAGGCCTCCTCTTGAGGAGAAGATCCCTGCGTGGATACCAAGGCCTCCGCTTGTAGTTGCGATTACTTGCTAATCTTCCCTCTTTGAGTGGCTAGATTGGGTTGGTTGGATTGACCAATTGGACAAACAATTCTAAGAGTAAGGTGTGCTTGGGAGAGGAGAATTGGGGGCTACCCTCGGGGATTTGTTACCAATTGAGTCTTGCCGGGTTGCTACTTGCTATTTACCCTTGTTTGAGTGATTCCCCTCTTTTGTGTTCTTCGTTCTTCGCGTGTTCTTCGTGTTCATCGATCCCTCCGCCCAAATCCGTGAAAATCGGGACCAACCTACATCATATGGTATCAGGGCTCTAGGTTGACACGGATTTGATTTGTGTTTCCACCAAAATCCACCAAATTTTTCTTCGTTTTTGAGAAATTCGAAAATTTCCACCAAAAATAGCCTTGCCTTGATTCGAGCCGATATGTCGATTCGTTGCGTTTTTGGTAGTTTTTGTCCATGGATCTGTTGCTTTAGGACCCCCTCCACCTTTGTTTGCGTTTCCTAGCCTCAATCTTGCCGATTTCCCACGAATTCGAGGAATTTTTGGACCCCAAATCCGCCCAAAATTGAGTCAAACTTGTGCAGATCCGTCAACAGCGGTACTACCGCTCGGAATCAGCGGTACTACCGCCGCAGCGGTACTACCGCCCGGAACAGCGGTACTTCCGCCAGGGGTGATTTTTCAGAAATTTTTCGTTTCCTCGGTTCGTTTTGGCATTTCCTTTTTGGTTTGAGTCCTTTCTTGGTGTGCCCTACGTCTACGACATCGACAAGCTTCCGCAGCAACGCATCCTCAACGCCAAGCGACGACGCCACCAAGGACTCGACATTCCCCCACCATCATAATCCGTTGTGAGCCCTTCTTCCTTTCGTGTAACTTGACCTATCGGACTAGCTCGGTGATATTGCGAGGCATTGCACGTGTTGAGTGTTTGTCTTCAAGTATTGGCGAGTGTGTATCTTTAGAGAGCTTGGCACTAGCAAAAGTTGAAGGAATCATCGTCAAAAAGCAAAAATCAAAAAAAAAAAGAGAAGAGAAAAGAAAAGAATCAAGTGGTGCCAAGTATCATCTCTTGTAGGTTGCGACAAAGGTTATACCGCCAACGTGAGAGTGAGTGTGAAAAACTTGTGCAAATCCGTTGCCCATCAAAAGGCAATTGAGCTAGCGTCCATCTTGTGTTGGGTGACATTTGAGCACGTAGTCTTCGTTAGGTTGTCTATCTTCGAGTGCTCGCCCTTTGGTCGCCCAACCCCATCATTCGCTTTTGTGTGTGTTTCTTCATCATTTGTGGTTGGAGTTTCTTTGATAATTTGATCATTGTGGATTTTCTCTACCTTTGACAATATACTTGTCGTCGGGTTTGCTTGTTTCGTTTGCCACTACATACCTTCCTATCCTTATAAGTGTGTGTGTTGGGTGTGAGACCCGGATTCTCTCCTCTCAAGCTACATTATTCTTGGGATATAGTTTGTCTTGGTTTTTCCGTACCACATATCTCACTTGATCTTGAGAAAATGTTTAGGGAAGTACAAACGGAAGCTCAAGCTCGGACGATGAAATCCATGGTGGAGTTCGCGGTGATCATGGCTATGTCACACAATCGGAGCTTGTTAGTATGAGACACTTTCTTCGTGATAACCTAGGACGCTACGAGCGCCGTCTTCAAAATCAAGAGAACACCTTCAACGACCGCATGCATGCTCAAGAAAGCAAATATGGAGCGGTTGACCTGTAACAGCCACACTTTTGGTACTGTAAAATTTGAACCAAATTTTCACTTTTCTGTTCATGCATGCATCATGGCATCATTGGTTTAAGTTCTCAAGTTAAAACCAAGTGATGAAAACAAATTAAAACAAATGGAAACAAGGGCACCAATTAAATTCAATCCTTGCAATTCCTAATGTGCTTGTTTCTGGCAAACACAAATACAAATGCTAATCCATATTTGTCAAGGAAGTTCCAAGAGTTCAAAATAAATATGTTTCACTTGCTTTAAAAATTCTAAAGTAAATTCATTTTGGTTTTAACCAAAATGCCATACCCAAACCTTATGAACAAAAGTGATGCAAAACTTTTTATTTGGCAACCCCAATTTTTGTGGTGCTACTACCTGTTGTTGGGAGGATACATGAATTTTCTCAGATTTTTATAAAATGTTTAAAAGCCTCAATTAAATTCTGGAAATGCTACTGGTTTTTAAAAGAAACAGAAAAGGGAAGAAAACAGAGAAGCTCAGGGGGCTTTTTGCAAAACGGTCATCGCCTTCTGTAGCGACCGCGCGCGTCGAGCTGCTCGCGCCGCGCCAGCTCGCCGCCGTGCCACCCCTGCTCGCCGCTGTTCACCGCAAGGTGGATAAGAACACCACGCACTCGTGCTCTCTCTCTCTCCGCACCGAAATATCTCGCCCCTCTCCACATTTTCCTCCGCCGCCATGGCCGTGACCTAGCCGAGGTCGCCGCCGCAAATCGCCGTCACCTGAGAGCACGCAGAGCAGATCGAACACCGCAGGGAGCTCCGCCGCATCGTCCTCTCCCTCCTCGTCCAAGGAATCGAGAAGGGGAGCCCGGGATCGCCGCCGCATTGCCGTCTTCTTCCTCTCCGGCCGCCGGACGTCGATCAAGCTCACGACCGCCCCCGACCTTCTCCGTCAACGCCGCGAGTACCCACGCGTCGAGGGTGAGCTCACGGTCCTTCTGGACATCGCCATCCTCTTCTTCTCCCTCAATTTCGACGGGTAGTAGTAGACTCCGCCGTGACCGTAGCGCACCTCCGCCGTAGCTCGTCGCCGGAGCTTTTGCCGGCGACCATTTGGTCTGTGGCGCCGCCAGTAGGTAGCCCGTAGCCGCGGGCGTCGTTTGCGTCCAGTAGATCGTCCCCTCGCGCGTTCTATCCATCCCGCGCGAGCTCGCCGCCGTCGGCGCTCACCGCGTCCAGCGCGCCACGGGCATGGCATCGTCGCGGTCAACGCAAGCGTGGGCCCTCGCCTGAGGACGTGGATGCCAGCGTGGCTCGGGGCCCAGCCGTCAGTGGCTGTGGCTAGCCAGCCACCCGCTGCAAAACGTTTTGTTTAGGTTTTTCTGAAAATTAAAAGAAAAGCCAGATTCAAATAGAAATTTGTAAATTCAATAACTTTTGGGATATTGCTCCAAACATTACAAATAATATACCAAAAATGTTCAGAAAAAGACAACCTGTCTATTGGTAAAACTTACACATCCAAATAAATTAATTTATTCGATGTTTTATTAGAAAAAGAAAAATGGCAGAAAAGAAATGCATTTCGGGAAATTCATATCTTTTTAGTTATAGATCAGAAAAATGCAAACTTGGTCTCTAAATGACCAGGGGAAGAAACTTTACATTTTTCATGTCAATTTCATGTTGAAATAAATGCTGGAAATAAATGTTTCTTGCATTTCAGAAAAGGACAGAAATGAAGATGAATTTAGAAAATTCATAACTCTAATAATATTGCTCCAAAAATTAAGTTTAAACTACCAAAATGTTCAGCAACTAATATACTTCATGTTTCACCTTATTTCCCATCTTGGATAATTAGTTTTAGTGTTGTTTAAAATGAATTGCTAAAATGGCAGATTTAATTGGAATATTAAAAATGCAATAGCTTTTTATTGGTTAATCAGAAAAATGTGTTTAATATGTCAAAATGCTCACAAAATTATGAGGTATCCAGTAACATCAATTGCATTCATTTTTGGGCAATATTTCAGTACTGTACTTTTTCAAGAATGGCTAATTCCATTAAGTTTAAATATGGGGATGATTCCAAATAATGCAATAAATATAATTGGGACCCCATTTAACTTGTTGGTCATGTTCAATGTTTTTATGATGCATTTAAAATGTCATATCATCATGTGCTTGCGCATTGCACTTGTTTTATATGGTGTGGTATTTGATTGTGCTTTCCGGTGTTCTTATACATCGATAGATCAAGCAGTCGGGGTTTCTCCACAATACCCTGACGACCCGTATTATATATGTCTTTTCTAAGTCCTGCGAGTCCTCTTTATATACACAGAGGCTCGCTAGGTTACAAAAGGAAACTTCCCCCTTAAGGAATACGTCCACAGAGGCCTACTCGTAGACTACTTGGTCTTCACGTCCTCCGGGATATGTCTTCTAGATCTTTCCCCTTATGGCGGTTCAATATTGGGCTTGCTCCCAAGTGGGCCTTTGTCCGTGCGAGTAAGTTAAATCGCACTGGGCCGCGGGTTAATCCAGAAAGTTAAATCATGGCGTTCGCTGCTTTCCTCCCTTACATCCAGCAGATAGTACGACCCATTGTTTAGCTTCTTGCTGATGATGTAGGGTCCTTCCCATGGAGATGTCGTGGTGGGAACACGCAGATGCCTAGGGGTAGGCTTATTCTGGGGCCGAACGGGTGCTTGTGGTTTCGGGGAGGGATTGCGCGATGGAGTCGCACACGAAGAACACACGAAGAACACGAAGAACACACGAAGAACACGAAGAACAAGCAAGAACAAGAACAAGAACTGCAAGAACACAAAGCACACACGATGTACCCTGCTTCGGGGCCCTCGTGAGGAGGTAAAACCCCTACTGCAGCACTAGCCTACTCGGTGTATTCTCCTCTTTGTATATGATTTGTACATGTGCTCCTCGAGCTGTGAAGATCTAGCCATGGAGAGGAACTCAAGGAAGAAGAAAGCTCCAGTGAGCAAGAGGAAGAAGAGAGAGCCCAGGGGCTGTACGTGGTCGCCCGTCTCCTCCCTGCTCTCCCCCTGGTGCTCTTTATAAAAAGAGAGCCCAGGGGACAATGGTTGGCCCACACATACACTGTTCACGCACTGTAGCATAGTTGACTCCGATGGGATGGGCTTTCTTTGTCGTCTAGCTTCTGTCTCCGGCATCTCCGGGAGATGCCGTCCTTGCTTTTGTCTTTTAGCCGTTGTCCTCTGAATCTCCACGTCCTCTTCTTATCCTCTCCGAAGATATTTATGATAATTCGGATAAGGATGCCCTGGCGTCTGCGGGGAGCGATCCGGTTAGGGATGTCCTGGCGTCTGGGAGAGTGATCCGGTTGGGGAAGCACTCGAGCGAGGTGATCGCCGGCCTCGTGCAGCGCTGATGAAGTGGCCCGCGTAGAGGAGACCTCAGATTGGTACGTGGACTTGTGCGTCGCTGGATGCTTCGGTTTAGTCCAGGCAATGATCGGTAGCCTGCTCCGAAATAAAGGCCTGCCGGTGAAAGTCAACTGGTGCTGGAGGAAACGACCCGATATTGAGCAAACTCGGCCCACCCGGATCTAAGAGCTCCGGCCTGCCCGAGTCTGGCATGGTGACCTCAGTTAGCAGAGGTAGCGGTATATTGGTCCAGCTGAGGTAACGATCGATCAGCCTACTCCGGTTGCAGCTGAGCTGAGGCAAGGACAACTCGGCCCAGTCCGGATTGCAGAGCCCAGCGGAGACGGGATGGAATCTGGCCCATACGGGGAGCTGCAGTGGTGGCCCAGCCGAGGCTGCTCTGGCTCGGCCCAAGGAAGGTCATGGCCCAGCCGGATCAGAGGAGATTCGGCCTGCCCGAGACAACTGGTCTTGGCCGTTTGCTTGACCCGAGATGAAGGCAGGCCAGCCCGCCCGGGTCAATGAACTCGGCCTGCCTTTGGCTGGGCTTTGGAGATGTTGGACCAGCCGGAACACACGTTGTAATCGATTCGGTCAGCCAATGTGAGGGCAGATTCGGCTCAGCACTGTTTGATTCGGTTTGTGTAATTCCAGATCCGGCCAGAATGCTTTCTTTGCCTTTTCTTTTATCTTTTACACATTAAATCCTGCTTTTACTTCCTTTAGTACCTCGGTTAAACCAACACTTTGGGGTACCCGGGGTCACATCCCCGACAGTAGTCCCCGAGGCTGTGGGGGACTCGTAGAGTCGCGCACAGACTTACAAAAATAAATAATTGTACCAGAAGCCTCCTGCACCGTACAGCCTTCCTTTCAGGCCAAATGCTACATCCGGTTGACCGAGCTCACCCGAATCAACAACGAGATGACAGTTTTGCACTGGAAATGTGTTGGCTGCATGGGTATGGCCACACACAGGTGTCTCTGCCGACATTGGGCAATTTGGCATACTGCCTGCATGGCCACCATTGTCTGTCGGTTGTTAGCCCTCCTGGCCTTTACCGCATTGAGATGCCGCCAGCGTCGGTTAGCCCTCCTGGCATTTACCGAACTGAGATGCCGCCAGCGTCGGTTAGCCCTCCTGGCTTTTACCGAATTGGGATTCCGCCAGCGTCGGTTAGCCCTCTGGCTTTTACCGAATTGGGATGCCGCCAGCGTCGGTTAGCCCTCCTGGCTTTTACCGAATTGGGATTCCGCCAGCGTCGGTTAGCCCTCCTGGCTTTTACCGAATTGGGATGCCGCCAGCGTCGGTTGGCCCTCCTGGCTTTTACCGAACTTGGATGCCGCCAGCGTAAGCTGGACCGACATAAACCTGCAAGTATGTATCTCATATGTCTCGGTATCTCGGCCCCTCTGGGCATATCACATATGTCTCGGTACCTCGGCCTCTTTGGGCATATCACACATGTATTGGTACCTCGGCCTCTTTGGGCATAACTCATATCTCGGTACCTCGGCCCCTGGGCATATCACATATCTCGGTACCTCGGCCTCTTTGGGCATATCACACATGTCTCGGTACCTCGGCCTCTTTGGGCATAACTCATATGTCGGTTCTTAGCCACTTCGGGCATATGCCGACATAGATGTCTCCAGCCACTGCTGGTTTGACATAACCATATCTCAGATGCCGGTTTTAGCCATCTTGGGCGTATACCGACATAAATGTCTCCAGCCACTGCTGGTTTGACGTAACCATGTCTCAAATGCCGGTTTTAGCCACTCCGGGCGTATACCGACATAGATGTCTCCAGCCACTGCTGGACTGACATACAACCTGCAAAAACATATCTCAAAGGTTGCCTCTGGCTAACAAACATAAACAAAGATCTGGTATGCAAATGATGCCATGATACGCTGGCAAACAGAATAAACAGCGAAGTGAGATATGGAATGATGTCATGATATTGTGACAAACCGAAATAAACGGCGATCTGGGATGGGGAATGATACCGTGATACTGTGGTAAACCGAGATACTCGGTGATCTAGAGAATTCCGATAATGCTAGGATACCTTGCATAATTCGAGATAACCAATAGAACCATGATACCTTGGATTTCCATTATGACCCGGATTTCCAACACAATCCGGATTTCCAACATGATCCGGATTTTCAATATGATTCGGATTACCAGTGTGATTCGTATTACCAACAGGATCCAGATTTCCAATGTGATTCGGATTACCAATGTGATTCGGATTACCAATGTGATTCGGATTACCAATGTGATTCGGATTACCAACAGGATCCAGATTTCCAATGTGATTCGGATCCAGGATCCAGAATTCCAAAGTGATTCGGATTACCAATGTGATTCGGATAACAAATGTGACCCGGATTTCCAATGTAACCCAGATTTCAAAGATACCTCAGTAAAGAACATTCTCAACAAAACCGATGTCACCTTTCAACGTTAGTCCAACATACATATCATGAAGAATATTTGACGGGAATAACAAATCTACTAACAGGGGTAAACTAGTTATAGCACTTGACAGAAAACGAAACTAACAGCAGATACTATGCACAAAAAACTAGACTCGGTCTCAACCGAGTCCCCGAGTCACTTTTCTTATCTAGGAGGTGGTGTAAAACAGACTGGCTACCCAGTCCCCGGGTCAAGACATCTTGTTCGGGGTAAAACACTTAGACAAAAAGCGAGGGGGCAGTCCCCGAGTACTGTTTGAGACTACGCAGAAGCATAAAGCAGACATATAAACGATACTTACAAGGCCAGTTTGTTGAAGAAGTCGAGGAAGACGCTAACGCCAGTATGAATACCCAGAATAGACTCGGATTTCCATGATATGATTCGGATTACCGAAACTAGATTCGGATTGCCAGGTTGATTCGGATTCCAGAATATGCCAAAACTTGATTCGGATTCCAGAACATACCAAAACTTGATTCGGATTCCAGAACATGCCAAAACTTGATTCGGATTCCATAACATACCAAAACTTGATTCGGATTCCCGAAACTTGCCAAAACTTGATTCGGATTACCGAAACTTGATTCGGATTACCGAAACTTGCCAAAACTTGATTCGGATTACCGAAACTTGATTCAGATTGCCAAGTCGATTCGGATTCCAGAACATGTCAGGATTCCAGAACAGCTTGGATCCGCACTGTATCCAACTCGAAAATGAGTCTACATGCGGGGACGATGCCGAAATCAGTCCCCGAGTCACTTTTCACACCACAGATCTGTCGATGATGTCAAGCTAAGGCGCGAGGACAATGGTGATGTTGAGTCCCCGCGTTGATGATGAAGATCCCATCCGAAATTAACCCAACAAGCGCCACAATCAGCCCCACGGTGGGCGCCAACTGTCGTGGTGGGAACACGCAGATGCCTAGGGGTAGGCTTATTCTGGGGCCGAACGGGTGCTTGTGGTTTCGGGGAGGGATTGCGCGATGGAGTCGCACACGAAGAACACACGAAGAACACACGAAGAACACGAAGAACAAGCAAGAACAAGAACAAGAACCGCAAGAACACAAAGCACACACGATGTACCCTGCTTCGGGGCCCTCGTGAGGAGGTAAAACCCTACTGCAGCACTAGCCTACTCGGTGTATTCTCCTCTTTGTATATGATTTGTACATGTGCTCCTCGAGCTGTGAAGATCTAGCCATGGAGAGGAACTCAAGGAAGAAGAAAGCTCCAGTGAGCAAGAGGAAGAAGAGAGAGCCCAGGGGCTGTACGTGGTCGCCCGTCTCCTCCCTGCTCTCCCCCTGGTGCTCTTTATAAAAAGAGAGCCCAGGGGACAATGGTTGGCCCACACATACACTGTTCACGCACTGTAGCATAGTTGACTCCGATGGGATGGGCTTTCTTTGTCGTCTAGCTTCTGTCTCCGGCATCTCCGGGAGATGCCGTCCTTGCTTTTGTCTTTTAGCCGTTGTCCTCTGAATCTCCACGTCCTCTTCTTATCCTCTCCCGAAGATATTTATGATAATTCGGATAAGGATGCCCTGGCGTCTGCGGGGAGCGATCCGGTTAGGGATGTCCTGGCGTCTGGGAGAGTGATCCGGTTGGGGAAGCACTCGAGCGAGGTGATCGCCGGCCTCGTGCAGCGCTGATGAAGTGGCCCGCGTAGAGGAGACCTCAGATTGGTACGTGGACTTGTGCGTCGCTGGATGCTTCGGTTTAGTCCAGGCAATGATCCGGTAGCCTGCTCCGAAATAAAGGCCTGCCCGGGTGAAAGTCAACTGGTGCTGGAGGAAACGACCCGATATTGAGCAAACTCGGCCCACCCGGATCTAAGAGCTCCGGCCTGCCCGAGTCTGGCATGGTGACCTCGGTTAGCAGAGGTAGCGGTATATTGGTCCAGCTGAGGTAACGATCGATCAGCCTACTCCGGTTGCAGCTGAGCTGAGGCAAGGACAACTCGGCCCAGTCCGGATTGCAGAGCCCAGCGGAGACGGGATGGAATCTGGCCCATACGGGGAGCTGCAGTGGTGGCCCAGCCGAGGCTGCTCTGGCTCGGCCCAAGGAAGGTCATGGCCCAGCCGGATCAGAGGAGATTCGGCCTGCCCGAGACAACTGGTCTTGGCCCGTTTGCTTGACCCGAGATGAAGGCAGGCCAGCCCGCCCGGGTCAATGAACTCGGCCTGCCTTTGGCTGGGCTTTGGAGATGTTGGACCAGCCGGAACACACGTTGTAATCGATTCGGTCAGCCAATGTGAGGGCAGATTCGGCTCAGCACTGTTTGATTCGGTTTGTGTAATTCCAGATCCGGCCAGAATGCTTTCTTTGCCTTTTCTTTTATCTTTTACACATTAAATCCTGCTTTTACTTCCTTTAGTACCTCGGTTAAACCAACACTTTGGGGTACCCGGGGTCACATCCCCGACAGGAGAGGACAGCTTATGCATTCCCTTGTGATCTTGTTTAAGTCGCAGTACCAGGTCGCCTTCTTGAAAGGTGCGGGTTTTGATGCGTCTGGCATGATAGCGTCGCAAGTCTTGTTGATATACTGCTGACCTTGATGCTGCCAAGTCTCTAACCTCTTCTAATGTGTCCACCGAGTCTTGCCGAGCTATCTCATTATCTGTCTCGATGTAAGCCGCAACTCTTGGTGAATCATGTATGATGTCGCTGGGCATGACTGCTTCTGCTCCATAGACCATGAAATATGGTGTAAATCCTGTGGATCTGTTAGGGGTTGTTCTTAAGCTCCACAGTACTGCTGGCAGTTCTTCCACCCAACATCCTGGAGATGCTTCGACCTTTTCAATAAGGCGCGGCTTAATTCCATGGAGAATTTCCTGGTTAGCTCGCTCAGCTTGTCCATTGCTCTGCGGGTGTGCTACTGACGTGAGGTCCAATCTTATCCCATTGTCTGCGCAAAATATCTGTGTAGCCCCTTCAGAGGTGTTGCTCCCATTGTCTGTAATGATACTATGGGGGTACCGAAGCGGAATATGACCTTCTTCAAGAACTTGACTGCTGTTTCAGCCTCGCAATCTCCCACAGGTTCTGCTTCTATCCACTTTGTGAATTTGTCCACCATGACCAGGGTGAGTTTTTCCGTTTGAAGACCGTCTGAAGGCCCTACCATGTCAAAACCCCATACGGCAAAAGGCCATGTGATGGGTATTGTGCGAAGTGCTTGAGCTGGCATATGATCTTGCCTAGCGTATCTTTGACATCCATCGCACACTCTGACAATTTGCTCTGCGTCTGCTAATGCTGTTAACCAGAAGAATCCATGTCGGAACGCCTTTGCCACCAAAGATCTTGACGAAGCATGATGGCCACAATCGCCTGAATGAATTTCGTGCAAGATTTTTCGTCCCTCTTCTGGTGAGACACATCTTTGGAATGCTCCTGACACGCTGCGCTTGTATAATTCGTTGTTGATGATTGTATAGGCCTTTGATCGTCGTATGATTTTGCGCGCCTCAATTCATCGTCTGGCAGCACTCCGCGACTTAAATATGCCATGTATGGCTCTGTCCATCCTGGCTGTTCATGCAGGGCTGCGACTAAAGTTGAATCATCCTCTGGCTCTGCAATGTCAATCTCTGCTGGAGGTTTGACTGATGGATTGTGCAGTTCATCCAGGAAAACATTGGGTGGGACTGACTGTCTGTTGGATCCAAGCCGAGACAGGGCATCTGCAGCTTCATTTTGTCTCCGATCAATATGTTCAACTTGGTATCCAGTGAAATGTCCAGCAATTCTGTCCACCTCTCTTCTATATGCAGCCATGTTCGCATCCTTGCTGTCCCACGTTCCGGAGACCTGCTGTGCCACCAAGTCTGAATCGCCAAAACAGCGTATGCGACTGATGTTCATCTCCTTTGCTATACGTAGACCATGAAGCAGTGCCTCGTACTCCGCCACGTTATTTGTGCAGTTGAAGTGTATCTGTAGCACATACCGCAGCTTGTCTCCCTTGGGAGATGTTAGAACAACTCCAGCCCCCGAGCCTTGCAACTGTCTTGACCCATCAAAATGCATGGTCCAGTATTTGGTTTCTGCCATGCTAGGAGCGACTTGGATTTCTGTCCAATCGTTAATAAAATCTGCAAGGGCTTGCGACTTAATTGATGTGCGCGGCTCGTAGCTGATGTGATGTGGTCCCAACTCGATCGCCCACTTAGCGACTCTTCCAGTAGCTTCTCGATTACGAATGATATCTGCCAATGGTGCTGAACTAACCACAGTTATTGGATGCTCTTGGAAGTAGTGCTTCAGCTTGCGACTCGCCATGAACACTCCAAACACCAACTTCTGCCACTGTGGGTAACGCTGTTTGGAAGCTGTGAGGACTTCGCTCACGTAGTATACTGGTCTCTGGACAGGGTATTCCTTTCCTGTTTCTTGTCTCTCCACAACCATGACAGCGCTCACAGCGCGGGAATTTGCCGCTATGTATAGTAGCATTGGCTCTTTATCTTTGGAGCCGCCAGAACTGGAGCATTTGTCAATTGATGTTTCAAGGCTGTCAGAGCTTCGTCGGCCTCTGCGTCCCAAACGAAGGTGTCTGATTTTTTCAACAGTCTGTACAAAGGTAGTGCTTTCTCTCCCAATCTTGATATAAAGCGACTCAAAGCTGCTACGCAACCGTAAGTCGCTGCACATCTTTTATCTTTTCTGGCTTTTGGAGATCCATCACGGCCTTTATCTTGTCAGGATTGGCCTCAATGCCTCTTTCTGATACTATGAATCCCAATAGCTTTCCTGCTGGTACTCCGAAGACGCACTTTGTGGGGTTGAGCTTCATGTTGTATTTTCTGAGATTTGTGAATGTCTCTGCCAGATCACCAATAAGATCCTGGCTAACTTGCGACTTAACACAATATCATCCACGTAGGCGTGAACGTTGCGACCTATTTGCTCATGTAGGCAATTCTGAATGCATCTTTGGTAAGTCGCACCTGCGTTCTTCAACCCAAAGGGCATGCTGACATAACAAAAAGCTCCGAAGGGTGTGATGAAGGACGTCTTTTCTTGGTCCTCCCTCTTCATCTTGATTTGATGGTAGCCTGAATAGGCGTCCAAAAAGCATAACAGCTCGCACCCAGCAGTTGAATCAATTACTTGGTCGATTCGCGGCAAAGCAAATGGATCCTTTGGACAAGCTTTGTTAAGACTGGTGTAATCAACGCACATTCGCCACGTACCGTTCTTTTTCATAACCAACACTGGGTTTGCCACCCATTCCGGATGGTATACCTCCGTGATGAATCCTGCAGCCAGCAAGCGAGCTATTTCCTCTCCTATTGCCTTTCTCCTATCATCGTGGAAACGCCGTAGTGGCTGCTTCACTGGTTTAGCCGCAGGGTTCACTTTGAGGCTATGTTCTGCTAATTCTCTTGGTACCCCTGGCATATCTGACGGCTTCCATGCGAAGATGTCCTTATTTTCCTGGAGAAAAGCGACGAGGGCCTTCTCCTGCTCTTCTTCCATGTGTGCTCCAATGCTGGTTTGCTTGGATGAGTCGCCAGGAACAAGATTTATCTGCTTAGTGTCCTGGGCCGCTTTGAATTTCATTGGTGGCTCGGCAGATGGCGTGGTAACCACACTCATGTCGTTTGGGTCCACCTGCGACTTATAACCTTTTAGCTCTTCCGCGGCACAGGCGGATTCTGCGAAGGCCGCATCTCCTTTTCACATTCTATTGCTTTTTCTCTATCTCCGTACACTGTGATGACCCCTTTTGGTCCTGGTATCTTCAACTGTAGGTACACGTAGCATGGCCTGGCCATAAACTTAGCAAAGGCCGTTCTTCCAAACAAGGCGTGATATGGGCTTTGGAATTTTACCACTTCGAAGCTTAGGAATTCGCTTCTAAAGTTCTCTTCTGTTCCAAAAGTTACCCCTAGGGTTATTTTCCCCACTGGCCGTGCGGACCTTCCTGGGACAATGCCGTGAAATACTGTTGACGTGGGCTGCAGGCTGGAATCCTTGAGTCCTAGACGCTGGAACGTATCGTAGTACAAGATATTAATGCTGCTTCCTCCATCCATAAGCACTTTGGTCAGCTTGTATCCTGCAACGTACGGTGCCACAACCAGTGCCAACTTGCCAGGTTCCCGTACTTGTGGCGGGTGATCGTCGCGACTCCAGGTTACGCGTATTCTGACCACCTTAACCAATTGGGTGTTGCTGGTATCACGGCGTTCACCTGCTGACTTCTGCGGCTCAATTTCTCTTCCTTTTGGAGGTATCGATAACTATTGTGTGATACTGCCCCGTCTGCCTGGGGTTACTCGCGCCGTGCTGCCCAATATTTGTGTTATGAGCCGCACTAGGGTTTCCTTCATGGGAATTCCCCCCGTTGTGTTGGCTCTCTTCTTTCCACTTTTGTAATAGTGGCATTGCGCCTTGGTATGGTCCGCTGGCCGTCCATCACCTGTCGCATGAAGGTCGCATGGCCGGTTGAAAACTTCTTGCATATTGATTGGACGGGAGCCGTATCCTCGACCCCTTCCACGCTGGCCTCTGAATCCTCCACGCGCATTGGCGACGAGCCCTGAGTGACCATCTTCGTTTTTGCGTTTGTTTTGATCGCGTTGTTGTGGCTCGTTTGCTGCTGCTGGGGCTTGTTGGAGTTTTTCTTTCCTTTGCAGCAACCTCCTCTTCTTCTCCGTCTGACGCGTCTCTGGTTTTATCTGAGCTGGCATATTTGTTAGCCGCAGCCATCACCTCGCTGAGGCTCTTGACTTTATCCTTCATGCGACCCAGCTTATGAATCAGCGGCTCAAACTTGCAGTTTTTCTCCATCACCAGGACGGCTGAGCTTGGTGGTATATTATCTGAGGAGTGTATTATTTCTGCCACCCTTTTCATCCAATGGCGACTTGACTCGCCTTCCTTCTGGACACAACGCTCTAGATCTTCTATATTGCAGAGTCGTTGCAAGTTCCTTGGAAGTTCTTAACGAAGGCATCCTTCAGTTCCTCCCAAGTATTTATAGAGTTGGGAGGCAAATTTTGCAGCCATATGTGCGCTGCACCTTCTAGCATCATGTTTAGGTAGCGTGCGCAGATCTCTTCAGATGCGTTTAGGATGCTCATGCCCATCTCGTAATTGTTGAGCCAAGTGGTTGGATCCATGCTGGCGTTAGTTTGCCACCTTGCGTGGCCCTTTGAAATCTTCAGGAAAAGGTTCCGATCTGATCCTTTCAGTGAAACACGCCGGTCCCTTGAGTCGCGAGGACAGGGCTGTGGGCGCGCCTGCGGGGTTATCTGCGGGCCGCTTTTGCACACTGGCGTATTCGCCTGCGCTTCTGCGACTTGCTCCTGCTGCCTCTGTGCGACTCCTGACACGTTCTCTGGTGGCCTGCTTGGACGCTTCTTTCTGCTGCAATCCTGTGATTGGCTGGTACGAGGGGCAGCTGTGCTTCGGCTTCCGCCCTATTGGCTTGTTGCAGGACTGCCGTACTTAGCATCTGAATCGCGCGCCGCGCCTCAGCATTGACCGGGTCATCGCCTGTTGGTACCATCTGAGTCAAGATATTAGCCGCAGCATACATATTATCGACAGGGTTCTGGTAATGGCCCTGGGGGTGTGAAACCTCCTTGGTTGTTGCTGGGTCTCTTGATTTGTTGGTACCCTTCCTTCCGCAGTCGTCTGGATTCCCGTCCCGCGGCTGGAGTGAGCGGGATTTCCACTGTTGGTTGAGTCGCGCGCAGCTGTGTTTGCGGGTCAACCTGTTGTTGAGTCGCAGCCAGCGCGGCTACTCTCTGCCGCTCCTGTTGGATTCCTTGGTTTATCTGATCGAGCCTGCGGCGCTCTTCTTCCATCCTTCGAACCTCATACAGGAGCTCGGCCCTGGCGGCCTCAATTTCTGTTGCACGGAGGGCGGCGTTCGTGGCTGACACGGGACAAGAAGTGGGTTGCTTGGGGGTGCCGATGCCTCGGTTTCTCCAGCAGTTCCTGATGCGCCTGCTCCTCCGGCCATGTAAACCGCGACTTGTGCCATCTCTTGATCTGGTGATGATGTGATTTCTGGTGGGTAACCCCAGCAACTTTCTTCAAAGGCAGGTATGATGGACCCAAACTCTTGCGAGTCCATGCTTTCCACGGATTCTTCCCCATCATCGGCGACTTCTTCTACTGAATCGCCTTCTGGACCGATCTAACGGACCTGCCACCGATGAAGCCGACGAAGACGTTGATGGATCCGAACGGGATGACGTGGCCGGTCTCCAAATAATCTGCTTCCGGCCCCCAGCTTGAATCGTCGATGAGGGGTGTGCCATTGACCGTGATGATACGGCCAACAACAAGATCTTCAGCTCCCTTCATGGATCCTGCGCGGAACGTGACGCTCTTGACCGCAGGCCCCACGGTGGGCGCCAACTGTCGTGGGTTTGTCACGTCAGGTGTCATAGATGACTTCGTAGGTGTGGGATTACGCGAGTCAAGCATCTCCGAGCTTGGGATCGCAGGAACAAAGATCAACACAGATTTACCCAGGTTCGGCCCCCTCAATGTGAGGTAAAAGACCTACTTCCTGCCTACCCTAGATTGGTATTGATATGATAATCGAGGTGTTACAATGGAGGCGATCCGATCTGGTACTCGCCGTATGAGCTAGGGTTTAGGGCTTGATAGCTTGACCCGCTCTAAGTCCTGCGAGTCCTCTTTATATACACAGAGGCTCGCTAGGTTACAAAAGGAAACTTCCCCATAAGGAATACATCCACAGAGGCCTACTCGGAGACTACTTGGTCTTCACGTCCTCCGGGATATGTCTTCTAGATCTTTCCCCTTATGGCGGTTCAATATTGGGCTTGCTCCCAAGTGGGCCTTTGTCCGTGCGAGTAAGTTAAGTCGCACTGGGCCGCGGGTTAATCCAGAAAGTATTCCCCCGACACCGGGATTGGTAAACCCGTAACCTCTGTTTGTATCGCTTAACCGGTGACACACAGCATCACTGTATAGTTCCGCGGTCGGGGCGCCACATGACCGAAGCTATCAATAACCTTGCGCGACAACGAGCTTCTTCACACTCAAGCCGTACAAGAAGCACCTCAAGGTCGACACAAGCACGTCATGGACGTCATGAACCTCGACAAGAACGTCAACATGACCCAAGGCGCGACGCCCATGAACGACCTCCTCCTCACGTTGAACAACCACATGATCTTCATGCGAACAATGCCAATGCGCATCAAGAAAACCTCACCAAAATGTTGAACGTCGCGAACGCATACCATCACCACCACCGCAACAACGTGATCGTCATGACCCATTGGCTAATGACAATGGCGTTCCGGGTGCGAATGACTTTGGTGAACAAGGACGTCACCCCGTCATCCTCCAAGGCCACGTCATCAAAATCATGACAATGCGAACAATAACGAGCAACCCGTTCCTCAACAAGAGCTACCTCCTCAACATGATCCTCGCCTCGTCAAGAACTCCACATGATCGTCCACAACACCACGCTCCGAGTCAAGTGATAACGAGTCAAGCCAACACAATGGTGATGGACTCAACCGAAGGAGACGTGGACGTGCATTCCCACGTGGTGGCCACCGTGACGACTATGATGACTTGACCAACGTCCGCTTGACATACCCAAGTTCTACGGCACAAGTGATCCGGAAGCTTACTTCTCATGGGTACTCAAGGTTGACAAGATCTTCCGCGTGCAACACTTCTCCGACAACAAGAAGGTTGCCCAGCCTCGATGGAGTTTGAAGAGTATGCCCTCTTGTGGTGGGAACAACTACAAGATGCTCGCGTCGCTAACCACCAACAACCAATTGACACTTGGGTTGAAATGAAAGAAACAATGCACAAGCGCTTCGTGCCAAGCCATTACACTAGAGACTTATACAAGAAGTTGCAAGAGTTGAAGCAAGGTTTGAAGTCGGTTGACGAGTACTACAAGGAGATGGAAATCTCCATGATGAGAGCCAATGTCAACGAGTACGAAGAGCAATCCATGGCTCGTTTCATGAATGGCCTCAACTATCCAATCAAGAAGATCGTGGAGTTCCAACCATATGCCTCTTTGGTTGAGCTAGTACATCAAGCTTCCAAGGCCGAGCGCCACGTGCTTGAAGAGCTCAAATACCTCAAGACAAAGGCATTCTACGCCAACAAGCCTTCTTCGTCAACTCCTACACCTTCACAAGCTCTTCCTCAAGCGAACACTCGAGGTCCTCCAAGAGTCTCTACTTCGACACCTCAAGCGCCTCAACCTTTCAAGAAAGTACCTCCCTACCAAGGCGCCTCAAGGATCTTCGTCCGGCACAAGACTTTTCAATGCTACAAGTGCGGCGGACAAGGGCACAAATCTTTTGAGTGCACCAACAAGAAGGTCATGATCATCAATGACATGGGAGAGTATGAATCTATGAGTGAAGATGAGTACAATGCTTTGAACAAGGTCGCCACAATGCAAAGTGCTCAAGAAGAAGAAAGTGAGATATATTGTGATGGCGACAACAACCTTCCTTGGTTGTGGCAAGAGCTCTAACCACCAATGTTCAAGTGGAAGAAGACCAAAGATGCAACTTGTTCCAAACAAGAGCGGGAATCAATGGAAAGTCCATCAAGGTCATCATAGATGGTGGAAGTTGCCACAACCTAGCGAGCAAAGAACTTTGTGATAAGCTCAACTTGAAGTTCAAGAAGCACCCACATCCTACCATGTGCAATGGTTGAGTGATACCGGAGCCGTCAAGATTCAACACATGGTGCAAGTGTCCTTCAAGATTGGAGCCTATGAAGATACGGTTGATTGTGATGTTGTGCCTATGAACGTTTGTCACTTACTCCTTGGGCGTCCATGGCAATTTGACAAGGGTGCTATGCATGATGGACGAACAAACTACTATAGCTTCAAGAACAACGACAAGACCTTCGTCCTTCGTCCCATGACACCAAGTCAAGTCATCGCCGACAACGCCAAGACTATTGCAAGGGCACAACAAGATCGTTCGTCTAGTGAGATGAGTGGTGAGCGAGAGACCCACCATAAAGTGAGTGAGAGCCACAAGCCAAATGAGTGTGACACTTCAAAGAGAGTTCCCACAAAACTTACACTATTGCCACAAAAAGAGTGAGGGAGTTGAGAGAGAACCCATCCACCCTCCTATGTGCTCATATGCAAGGGTGAAGTTTCTATGACTAACACTTCACAAACCTTCCTCCTTCTTTGTTGTCTCTTTTGAAGGACTTTGAAGATGTTTCCCTCAAGACGTGCCACCGGGACTACCTCCTCTACGCGGAATCGAGCACCGCATCGACCTTGTTCCCGGCGCACCGCTACCAAACCGCGCTCCTTACCGCACCAACCCCGAAGAGACAAAGGAGATCGAGCGGCAAATACAAGAACTTCTTGCCATGGGACATATCCGCGAGAGCTTGAGTCCGTGTGCCGTGCCCGTCATCTTGGTACCCAAGCACGACAACACTCTTCGCCTTTGCATGGATTGTCGCCCCATCAACGCCATAACCGTTCGGTATCGCCATCCTATCCCTCGACTTGATGATATGCTTGATGAGCTTTGTGGTTCCGCTATATTCTCCAAAATTGATCTTAAAAGTGGATATCACCAAATAAGATGTGTGAAGGTGATGAATGGAAGACCGCATTTAAAACAAAGCTTGGTCTTTATGAGTGGCTCGTCATGCCATTTGGTCTTTCCAATGCACCTTCTACTTTTATGCGTCTCATGAATCATGTTTTGCGTCCTTTCATTGGAAATTTGTTGTGGTATACTTTGACGACATCCTTATTATAGCAAATCTTTGGAAGAGCACACTTCTCATGTTGCTCAAGTTTTGTTGGTTCTTCGCAATGAAAAGCTTTATGCAAATCTTTCTAAGTGCACTTTTGCCACCAACAAACTTGTTTTCTTGGGTTTTGTTGTTTCTTCGGATGGAGTTGAAGTCGATGAAGCAAAGATACAAGCAATTCGGACTTGGCCTTTTCCGATGTCACTTGAGGAGTTGAGACGTTTTCTTGGTTTTGCCGGATTTTACCGCCGTTTCATCAAGGATTTTTCCACAATTGCTTGCCCCCTCCATGAACTTACAAAGAAAATGTACCTTTCATTTGGGGCAATGCACATGATTTTGCTTTCAATGAGCTCAAACGGTTATTAACCGAAGCACCACTCCTTGCCCTTCCGGATTTCTCTAAGACATTTGAGATTGAATGCGATGCAAGTGGATTGGGCATTGGTGGAGTGCTTATGCAAAATGGTAGACCCATCGCATACCATAGTGAGAAACTAGATGGAGCTCGCTTGAATTACCCCATTTATGACAAAGAGTTATTTGCTTTGGTTCGTGTTTTGGATGTGTGGCAACATTACCTTCGTCCTAAGGAATTTGTCATTCATTCCGACCATGAATCCTTGAAATATTTGAAAAGTCAAACAAATTTGAACAAAAGACATGCTAAGTGGGTTGAGTTCATTGAGTCTTTCACTTTTGTAATCAAATACAAGAAAGGTAAAGACAATGTGGTCGCGGATGCTCTATCCCGCAAGGCCAACCTACTTACACGTCTTGACATTAGTGTTTGGGTTTGGATGAGATAAAAGAGTTGTATGCTACCGATGCTTTCTTTGGAGACATTTTCGCTCAATGTTCGGAGCACAAAGGAATTGGTGATTTCTATTTGCACAAGGTTTCTTGTTTAAGGCTAACAAACTATGTATACCCGAGTCTTCGCTTCGTTTGGTCCTTTTGAAGGAATCTCATGGAGGATCACTCATGGGTCACTTTGGCCGCGACAAGACCTACGCCATGCTCGCCACCAACTACTATTGGCCAGAATGAAGCGTGATGTGGAACGCCTAGTTCGACGATGTTCTACATGTCTCAAAGCTAAGTCTACTCTAAACTCTCATGGTTATATACACCTTTGCCTATTCCACATCCCTGGTCCGATATAGCTATGGATTTTGTCTTAGGACTCCCACGCACTAAAACAAACAAGGATTCCATCTTTGTCGTCATTGATCGCTTCTCTAAAATGGCACACTTTATACCATGCAACAAGACGACGATGCTTCACACATTGCTACTTTGTTTTTCAGGGAAATCGTCCGTCTTCATGGCGTGCCAAGACCATTGTGTCGGATCGTGACGTCAAGTTCGTGAGCTATTTTTGGAAGACTTTGATGGCCAAGATGGGAATCAAGCAACTATTCTCCACCGCATACCACCCTCAAACCGATGGCCAAACCGAAGTGGTGAACCGAAGCCTATCTACACTCCTTCGTGTGTTGATCAAGCCTAACTTGAAGAATTGGGAAGAGTGCATCCCACACGCCGAGTTCGCCTACAATCGAGCACTACATCGCGCAACAAAGAGAACACCCTTCGAGATCGTCTATGGCTCCAACCCCTACACCGCGCTCGACATGCTACCACTTCCACTCCGTGAACAAGTTAACATGGACTTCGACAAGCGAGCCGCGTACATGAAGAAGCTCCATGAGGAAACAAGAACTACACTCGAGAAGCACAACAAAGACCATGCTACGAAGATGAACAAACACAAGCGCGCCATGATATTTGAAGAAGGAGACCTTGTTTGGCTACACCTTCGCAAAGATCGCTTTCCGGATGCAAGGAAGTCCAAGCTTCACCCTCGTGGAGACGGACCTTTCAAGGTTATCAAGCGCATCAACGACAATGCCTACAGGATCGACATCTCCAACTCCAAACACTTGGTCCATGACACATTCAACGTCGCCGACCTATCGCCATACCTTGGAACATCAAGCGATGAGGATGACCAAGAGTCGAGGACGACTCTTTTCCAAGGGGGGAGATGATGTAGCCCAACCTACAGCTCCTACAACAAGTGGACCAATGACAAGAGCAAGAGTCAAAGCTCTCCATGATAAGGTGAATTCACTCCTATCTATGTGTGATCTCGACACTCCTTTGAATGGTTTGCTACTTCATTCGGATACTTTGTGCTTGCTCAGGAACCACCTTGATGATGACCCACAATGGAGCGGAGAAGATGGCCAAGAGAAGACCCAAGAAGCTGACCAAGAGAAGACCCAAGAAGATGGCCAAGAAGAAGAAGAAGAGGAGCAGGAAAAACTGTCCCAGCGGTACTACCGCTCCTCCAAGCGGTACTACCGCTCGGACGGTACTACCGCCCCCAGTGCCGCCGAAAACCCTCCTCTGCGCCCATGTGCGGCACTACCGGCGGTACTACCGCCCGACCAAGCGGTACTACCGTGATGAAGAGCGGTACTACCGCCCGCGCCGAAGTCAACGATGCTCTGGCCCGCCCCAGCGGTACTACCGCTCCTCCAAGCGGTACTACCGCTGCTGCGGGAACCAGCCAGGCTGTTTAGCCTTGTAACCTCCACCCCCCACCTAACTTTCCCCTTTTGCCTCTAGACTATAAATAGGCGTCCCCCATCTAGATCTAGGGTTAGACTATGATTTGGGAACTAAAGTAGAGCCTTGCTCCTTCTTCTCAAAGTGTCTCTTTCCTCCTATGGAGATGAATCAAGGCCTCCCCTTGTGGAGATGAACCAAGGCCTCCTCTTGAGGAGAAGATCCCTGCGTGGATACCAAGGCCTCCGCTTGTAGTTGCGATTACTTGCTAATCTACCTCTTTGAGTGGCTAGATTGGGTTGGTTGGATTGACTAATTGGACAAACAATCCTAAGAGTAAGGTGTGCTTGGGAGAGGAGAATTGGGGGCTACCCTCGGGGATTTGTTACCAATTGAGTCTTGCCGGTTGCTACTTGCTATTTACCCTTGTTTGAGTGATTCCCCTCTTTTGTGTTCTTCGTTCTTCGCGTGTTCTTCGTGTTCATCGATCCCTCCGCCTAAATCCGTGAAAATCGGGACCAACCTACATCAGTGCTGCTCTGATGTTTTGCAGGCGAAGTGATTCCTGCCAGTTGAAGTACTGGAAGGTCAACATCTCTTCCGGAGTTGCGTCTGCTGGCATCATTGTGCACTCCTTAACTATTTTATCTGCTTTTGCTGCCATCTCAGCAGTAATTGTCAGAGTTGTGACCCCATCCGGCATAGTTACCGTGCATGGGAATTCTGTAGGCCTGCGGGAGGCTGCGGCTTCAGATGATTCTCCGTTGATGGCAACGTAAACCTGGTGGGGGATGACCTGTGGGTATGTGTATGTGCTGCCAATTCCTGTCATGGACTCGACGTCTTCATCAAGGCTCATGTCGGAGTCGGTATGTCCGTCGAGTGGTCCGTCTGGACGAATCTCGTTGTCGATGCGTTCATCGTCTATGCTCATCTCGACGTCAGCGAAACCGTTGTGGACCTCGGATTCGAGTTTGTTGTTGGTGCAGATCCCAGAGTCGATGTTGTTGTCGTTATGATTTTCAGGTTCGTCGAAGTCGTCGAGGGAGATTCCGTAGTCGAGGGTGTCATCGAGTGGAAAATCGAGCTCGAGATCGTTTTTGCGGTACGCTGATTCAGCTTCCTCACCTTGGAGTTCTTTTGCCAAGTACTCGTTGATCTCTCGAGTCGACATGGTTGTTGCAGATGAGCAGACTTCGAGAATCGACGATGGGACGGACGCAGTCGATGGAGCCTCGAGTGCGGCAGTCGCGAGTTGTCGTGGATCTGTCAAGTCATGCGTACCAAACTTGTTTACGAAAAAATTGAATCCTCCAACAGTTAAATCCAAACCCGACTCGAGACTAGCAAACGTCTCTCGGGCTTCTGACGAGTGTGGATCAAATGTGCCTTTTGCTGGTGAAGTTGGCGGGCTGCCAATTTTCGAGCGAGTCGGCGAGTTGCCGTATGTCGACTGAGTCGGCGAGTTGCCGTTCATAGATGCGATCGGTGAGTCGCCGTTTTCCGATGGAACCGGCGAAACCGCGAGTCCAGCACTATTCTTTCCCACAGACGGCGCCAATTGACGAGGGGTTAACTCATCAAATCCCATGTTTAAGGACCTAGGGTTGAGATTACGGGGGAGAGAACGTGGTAGAGCTGGTAGTTTCGTCGGCTGACAAGCAAAAACAGGGATTTACCCAGGTTCAGGCCTCCGGAGAGTAACACCCTACTTCCTGCTTGTCTGCTATTGATTTGACGGTATATGCCAATTTGTCGTACTGAAATCGTACACACAAACGTCATATGCAGAGTACTTCCGTTTCAAAAAATTCTGGAATAAATATGTGGGTGATCATAAGATGTTTGTTTACGAATGCTAAAATTTGCATAACCAAATTTCATATGTACAAAGAGAAACAAAAAAGAAAAATCCAACATGAATAGTGTCACAAAAAACAAAATCACAAAATGACACTATTTCAATTTGTATTTTTTGTTTCTTCATGTGTATTTCAAATTTGGTTCTGAAAATTTTAAGCAATGTGAACACATGTCTTATGAACACCCAATGTTTTTTCGAAATTTGTAGACACTTGCAAATTTGAATTTTTATAACTGGTATCATAATATCATCTAAGTAGTGGTATCACTAAATATTTTTCCAATACACATGCGCGGAAGATAGGGATAGTCGTCTCATTCGTCGTTCACCTCGAAGCAAACATCCCATTCGACCGACCACTACAAGTTCACAACCAATGGTCACCCAAGTCTTCACGCCTGGCCCACACAAAACTTGGGCCCACATGCAGTCGATACCCACAGACAAACTTTGCCCGTTTGCCGTCACCGTGGAGCCGAGACGGAGACGGCCGGCGGGCCAAATCGCCGATGCGCCACGTGGCTACGACTCGTTCACCCGTCGCCACGTAGTGCGCCTCCCGCTCGGCTACTTCCCTCACCATCTCTTCTCCGGCCGACCAGAGAAGAGAGTAAAGCAACTACACCTTCTCAAAAAGAGAACGAGAGAGAGAGAGAGCAGAGCAGAGCAGAGCACCAAAGCCAAAATCGGCAGAGAAACACCGTGTAGGCTGCCGCGCTTGCTTCCTTTGCCGCTGCTGCTGCTACATCATGGGGCTGGAGATGGCTCCGGTAGAAGCTGAGCCGGCAGCGGCGGCGGCGGAGGGATCGCGGGAGCAGCAGGTGGTGGAGATATACCCGCTGAGCCGCTACTACTTCGGCGCCAAGGACGCACGGCCAGCCGTCGGCGAGACCGCCGCCGACCGCGCCCTCCGCCTCAAGGCCAAGTAAGTTGTACTACAGTAATAATTGGTGACCGCGCACGCACCCTGGTCTCTCTTCTTGCCCCCACTTGCACAGCTCTGTTCTTGGCAGGTGAGTGAGTGAGATCGATTCGTGGAGCAAGCGACAGATACTTACGCCGGTTGTCGTGATTGGTTTGCTGCAGCTTCGCGGCTCACGGGCTCCGGACCTGCGTCCATGGCATCCTGGTGGTAGAGCTGTCGGGTCACCCGCACCTTCTGCTCCTGCAAGTCAGGAACTCCTCCTTCCTTCTCCCCGGAGGCCGCCTCAGGCGTGCCGAGCAAGGTACATGTATACAAGGCGTAATCGAACAAAAATAATCCAATCAATAATTCTTGCAACGCACGAGTATTCCTTCTAGTGTATGATGATTTGGAGTGACAAGCTTGTCAACTGTGCTTCAGATGTCCAAGGGCTGAAGCGCAAGCTTTCGAGCAAGCTATCGGCTGCCGATCGAAACGAGGACCACAACTGGCAGGTAGGTAACCGCTACTCTTTGCGCCGCCTTAAACCTGACACCGAGCATGATCCCCATCTTTTACACCTTAGATCGGGGAGTGCGTTGGGATGTGGTGGAGATCCGACTTCGAGGCCAGGCCATTTCCATATCTGCCACCTGCACCAAAGGCGAGCATGCTCACTGTACTCCCTCGCGCATATCTGATTCTGATCGATCTATGATCAATCCTCTTGCCCTTAACTGTAAATCTAACCGTGGCTGAGTGTATATTATTGCACTACTGGTTGTGAAGGAATGCATAAAGCTGTTCTTGGTTAGGCTGCCGATGCGTCGCCAGTTCATCGTGCCAAGGAACCTCAAGCTCCTAGCCGTACCTCTGTCCCAGATTCATGACAACGCTCAGGTTTGTTGAATCACTTATAGAGCTGTTCTTGTCATCTTTAGGTGATCAAAGATGTAACTGTGCAGGTGTATGGTCCGATCATATCTGGAGTTCCGAATCTGCTATCCAAGTTCTCCCTCAACGTTGTACGGGATTAAGGAGGTGCAACTATGCTGAAAGGATGTTGAGCCGAGTAGGCAGCTTTTTAGTACAAAAGAACTGCATTTTTCGTCAGTCAAAGGAAGATAAACAGACGATGTGAGACAAAGCTGTTTTTCCTCACAAGCAGCTGGTAGATTTTTTGTTCGGTTCTATCGGTATGACATGTAAACTCTTACCAGTTTTGTACAAAAAACATGCACTACTTGGCATATAGAGCTGTATTTCAGAATGGCGTTTTTGTGCATCCAACCTCAGGTTCCTGTTTAAATGTTAAGCCTGGTTCATGATATATTTCTTCCTCTTCGAGGTGGCGTAGCTGGAGAGTTAATAGACAGATTGCAAAAAATGAACAAGATTCGTACACAAGCGCGCTACACACTGAAAGTGAGCTCTGTTGCAAGTGCCTGGGCTGAAAAACCAGAGGCCTGGAGCATGGTTGCATAGGAACAATCAACATGCCATGCCAGGAACTAAATCACAACAAGACACAAACGGAAGTGTTAATTCTGTGAGGACACTGGACAGACCTATCAGCAATGCTTCACAAATTTGAGTTCCCCAAAATACCAATCAAATATAAGAATCGACGCATAACCAGATCAAGCAAAGAGATTTTAAATATCAGAAATTGATTCTTCGGTTTCTGTACTTACATGAATGGCAGACTGGCAGTAACACATCAATCATCGTGTATGTGTCTGCAATTTATCTACCTTATGGTGGTTATCTATCTAACTGTCCGCCTCCAATGAATATTGTTTTAGCTCATTGCACCACTTTGAAAAAAGTTTACAAATCTTAAAGCAGAGTATTGCATTAATTGACAAGCATAAATTTGAATATCCATAACTGGATTGCTGTACTGACTAATTATTGACCGAAGTTCTCAAGATTTAGTCTGTACATGGCATGGTCTCGTGATGGCACTCAGACAGTAGCATTATCTCCTAGCTGAATCTCATTTCATCTAGCGTTGATCTGCAGCCTCTTCTAAGCTCTGATTTACGCTCACCAGGACAAACTGCCTGAACGCACAATATTCTGACAGAAAACTGTAGCATTCTACTGCATATATTTTTCTGGTTTTAAAACTGTACAAGAAGTGGAAAAGCAAAGAGCCGATAGATCTAACTAAATCTATCTATCCAAGGCTGAATGCACGCACATCACCAACATTACTGTCACTGATCACACAGGTGGGAGTACTCTCCTTATACCTTGAGATACATCAGCGTGGATGCACTACAGATTTCCGCAACCATTTAGCTACGTCCAGAGGAAGTTGTGGTTGTCCAGGAATCCTGCGCAGTCTGTATTTGAAGACCCTTGAACCTGGTATACCTTCTGGCCAGAAACCAACCACATGATACAGTCCATCATAGATGAATTTTGAGATTTCTTTGCCTATGGAATGACTGCCTTCTTCTCTATTTTGACTCTTAAAGCCATGAGTTACTCGGACAGGTATCTTTCTTATGATGCAATTCCTCAAGGCAAGGTTCCCTCGCTGAAGCTTTTGATCCCCATCATGATCGCTACCGGCAGCTTTTCCTCCAGAGCCGGTGTATACCAATTCACCCGAGCTAGAAAATTCGTCAAGATAACCTCCTGAAGCAATTATGCTTACTGCAATAAGCTCACCGTCAGTGTTCTTAGTGGTGTCAATGCCTGCCGGTAGGGGCTGTGAAGACCAACAATGTCCAGCTCCACTCTGAATAGAAATTCATCGCCCACTTCAACTCCAGCAACTTCGCCCACAATTGACCCATGTTTAATGCAGTCTGGTAATCCCTTGATGAGTTGGTCAGCTGCAAGGTCAACTCTCCGAAGCTGTATTGAACCCTGCTTCACAGCTTGAGCAAGGAACCTGCATAAAAATTCAAATCTCCTGCACATCATCCTGACTCTGCTACGAGGATCAGCATTCTGTCCTCCATGTTGCCTCCTACGAGGATCAACACTGAGGCACACCTCAAGCTTTCCTTCATGAACAGCAAGTGCCTTCAAAAATATCATCATCATCCAAGTAGGCAGCCCTTTTACCCTTCAGTTTCTCCTTGGTAATGAACAAAGGTTTGAATTTACGATTCTCCTTGCTAGCCAATGCAGATGTAGAGGCAAGGCTAATGGGATAAGAGGCAACGCTAACGGGAACAGGTTTAGCTTCAGCCGCCTTGAACTTCTTAATTGCAGCAATTGTATTAACATAGGGTCTATCCAGACGTACCAGCTGTGACATATGATTTGCGTTAACAGGTGGCCGGACTGCTTTTCTAGCTGTGAATCTTATCTTACTTCTCATGATGCCACTTATAGAGCCATGTGGTATACCATTAACAGACTGTTGGACGATATGGTCTGATTCTGTAGCAATCTCACCATCATCCGGCTCTTGACCATGCCCCTTGGTAGCAATCTCACCCTCCAATTCCCGGTCCTCTGCTGGTCGAACAAACGTATCCTTGTTTGTACCTTCCACAATGTCCATAGCAGCAATCTCACTTTGCTCCAATCCCTGAACCACCGCTACTCCATCCAAAGATTGAGTGTTCATAGATTCCACAATGTCCATGGTGGCAGAAATCACACCTCCCTCTAATTCCTTGACCTCCACTGCTCTATCTGAAGATTCCTTGTTCGCTGACTCCCCAATGCCCATGGTGGCAGAAATCTCCCCTAATTCCTGGACCTCTACTGCTCCATCCAAAGTACCCTCGTTCATGGCCTCTGCAGTGTCCATGTGGGGAGCAATCTCACCCTCCTCCAATTCCTGGTCCTCTAACGATGATCCATAGAAAGTATCCTTGTTCATAGCTCCCACAATGACCATGGTGGCACTGGCAGCGATCTCACCTTCCTCCAATTCCTGGCCGTCCACTGGTCCATCCAAAAGATCCTCGTTCATAGCTTCCACAGTGTCTATCGTGTCAGCAATCTCACCGTCCTCCAATTCCTGGCCCTCCATTGGTTTACTGGCAGCGATCTCACTCTTGATCATACCTTCCGCGATTTCCATCGTGTCAGCAATCTCACCCTCTTCCAATTCCTGACATTCCACTGCTCCATCGTTCATCACAGTCCCCACAGTTTCAGTGGCAGACTGCCCGTACGCCAAAGATCCACTGTCATGTGCAGGTGCCAAGGCATCCAAACTAGCAACAGCAGGCAGAGATTCCAACCGCTTCTTCCCCAATTGACCACTCCGTGCTCCAAAGAACCCTCCTGCCCCTTTGATTTCCATCAAACCCGCACTCCCAAGTGAAGCGTGTGATGCTTCTTTCCCCACCATGGCCTTGTGACCATGAGGATACCAGTCCGCGGCTGAAGCACCGCCTCTTGCACCCACCACCTTCTCCAGCGGAGCCGGCCGCCAGCCGCGTTCCTCGCTACCAAACCCGCCATGAGAAGGTGAAGCGCCGACTCGCAAGCCGTCGTCGCCGCCGCTGCGTACGCTCCGAAGGGGAGCAGCCGATTCCCTCCCGTTGAGGGGCGGAAACCGTCGGGTAGAGGACACATCCCTCCGCTTGGGCGTGGGAGGAGACGCGTGTGGCGGCAACCGCCTCTTCCACCCAAATCCACAGACTCCGCCGCCGCTTCCCCTGGCCTCACGCGCTAGCCCGCCCGCAGAGAAGCCCTCCGCGCCGTCCCCTACCAAATCACCAGCCGCATTGCCTCCCGCGGCCGCCTCGTCGCGCGCCGCTCCATCGACGCCTTCGAGTCCGCGTCGATCACGGGTCCAGCGTTCCCGCACGCGGCTCCCTCCCGCCGCTCGACCGTACGCAGCGAAAGTAGGAGGAGGGGGAGGGAGCCAAGAGCGCGTACGCGCGGCCGAGCGGGCACGGCTGTGTGGCCGGTCGCGCTCCACGGGGACGGCCCTCGACGAGGATGACCGCGCGGCGCCGTCGGGCCACGCCTCCCATCGGTCCGCTCCATCCCCGACCATGGCCGTCGAGTCGAAGTCGGCCGTCCGCGGCGCGGCGGCAAGGACGACGTGGGGAGGCCGGGGCGGTTGGGGGTTTTTGGCAAGGGAATGGTGGGGTGCGCAGGTTTCGCAGAGAAGGAATGAATTTCTAGCGTGCTCTCAGCCTCCAATAATACAGGCTATATGTAGTCGGTTTGAGTTTTTTTTTTTTTTTGAGAGCGAGGGTAAAGTTAGTTGGTTAAAAAAAATGACTGCGCCTTGTGGGCCCGGCTGACAGTCTCAGCCTTGACTCGGAATCAGGCTTGCTTGCGTCGCCTGCTTTCAATGCTTGTGTCACCAGCTTTTCAAGCGGAAAAAGCAACGATCCAAATTTGGACTTTGGATTTCGAACGGGATGGCACTAGTAGGGCTCCAGCCACTCTGTGTGAACTCAAAGTGGTTACATTCCATTACAGCCTATGTGTCGATATTCATTTCCCACGTGCCCTTGTCTTTCCTCGGTCCCAATATGTATTGTTTTGGCAAGTTAAAACATTGTGCGAAAACCTTTTATATTGTGGGACAGAGGGAGTAATGTATTCCTCTGTCCCAAAATATATATGCATGTTCGGTTGAAGACTTTGATCTTGCAATGCAGGATCAAACGACTGCGTCGATCCACTTCACCTCCCCTCTTTAGGGCGTCGTCTTGAAGATGGTGATTCCTACAACCTTTTTCGGGCTGGGCTCACACGACACCATGGTTGGTAGCAGCCAATTGATGATGTGGAGGTTCCATGTGGTGTCAGACTTGGCAATGACGATGGTGGTGAGCAATGGTATGGTCGCAGCAAGATCTTGCTATTATCCGCACGTGCGTGAGTATCCTCGCGTTGATCTCTCTAGCATTTGAAGTCAGAGCTGCTATGTTACTCAAAATTTTACCTTTGAGCGGCGTATGATAACCTACAGGGGCGGGCCGGTGATGATCTTTTTCGGTGCAGGCCTTGCACATCTCGGTTCCGAAAAAATCATCAGAGTTGTATACCTCTGCGCGAACATTCATCTGTTTGTCATAGACCAATTTGGGTAGCTACGGTCGGTGTGTGCCCTCATGATGGTCGTGTTTCATGTCGGTCAAGGTGGGTGTTGTTTGGTTTTGGCCGGTTTTCCACTAATAAACCGACCAACTCCCGTTTCTTTTTTTATTAATGAAAATGACAACTCTTTTGTCTCGGTTCAAGAAATATTAGCACAACTTTCAAAATTGACAAGAGAATCTGTGTGTTGCTAATAAGTACTCTACTTATGTACGGTGTATGTGATTACTTGCACACTTTTGTATCTAAAGGTCCAAAAGTTTATTAGCCTCAAACTTTTTGGCACGCTGCAGACGCTCTAAGGACAAGATAGGAAAGAACGGTCCTACTCTCGTAGCCCACCAGCGTCACATCTGAAAGTGCATGCGTTGCCCCATGCGTGGTTTTGGTAATTAATGACAATCCTTATGGACTAATGTTTGCATTGAGATATACTTGTAGATCTTGTCCATAGGAAAAGATTGGAGTTCATGTGTTGGACTCTAGAAGATTACATGATGATCAATGCTCTATTCAAGGGTGAAAGGACATAGTCCGTTAATCTTGTTTTGACGTTTGATCACAACACTTGGAAGTATTTAACATATCGCTAAGTGTCCACAGGAATTATGAATGTCTAAATCAAAAGGATGCTAGTGTATCTCTCTCTATGCAAAAAGGAAGAAATACATCTTGTCGGATTTTTAGAAGGTGAAGGGAGAAGCACTTTACAGGGAGGCCGGCCCCCAGGCTGGCCCAGGCCGGTCTCCAGGCTGGTTGCCTCGGGCAGCCGCCCGGCCCTCAGGCCAGCCCTGGCCGGTCACCAGGCCGTTCGCCTCGGGTGGCCAGCCGGCCTTCAGGCCGGCCCTGGCCGGTCGCACGGCCGGTCGCCTCGGGATGCCGGCTGCCTCGGCTCCCCTGCCAGCCCTCAGGCCGGCCCAGGCCGGCCCCCAGGCCGGCCCTGTTTCCTGCGCGACGTCTCTTACCCCTTCAAACGGCCATATTTTGAAGGGGACTATAAATACCTCTTCACCAACCTTTGGACAAGCAGCTTGACCACATTGAAGAACACCATTAATTGCAAGCTCAAGATTTGATAGATCTCCCAATCCCTCCACCCAAACTCGTTGATACTTGGAGGATTGAAGGAGAAGCCCCGGATCTACATCTTCACCAAGCCGTTCTTCATTTCCCCCTCATTCACTTGAGGGACCCTTTGCTAGGATTTCCATTGGGAAAACCTAGCCTCATATTGTACTCACTTGATTGTCTTTGTGACAGATTTGTAGTTGTTCGGGAGCCCCCAATCCTCTTGTGGGTTGTGCCCCGGATCGTTGTTGTAAGGGCTCCGGATTCCGCCTTGAAGGATTCCGATAGTGGAAGGTGAACCAAACCTTTGTGGTGCGGTTCATCGGAGAAGAAGGTGCATCCGCCTTTGTGGCGGTTGAGTTTTGACCTTTGTGGTAGCTCACACCTCTCCAACGAGACGTACTCCCCTAAAAAGGAGGAACTCGGGATTACATCCGTGTCTCCGCCTGCTTTCACTTTCGGATACTTCTATCCTTGTTTATTGTCTTTACTTCGTTTATCTTGTTTAGTTGCTCGCTTGTCATATAGGTAAATTCACCTTAGTTGCATATCTAGAGAATTTACCTTTTGTGTCAAGCCTAATTTGAAAAAGTACTAAAATTGAATTAGCACCTATTCACCCCCCCCCAGGTGTCATACGATCCTTTCAATTGGTATCAGAGCCTCGGCTCTTTTGTTGGGCTTAACCGCCTAAGAGAAGTATGACACGAGGTGATGGTGATCCCTTGGAAGACCAAGCCACTACGGCATCCATGGCCGATCTCAAATCGATGGAGACATCTTTGATATCGTCCATGGATACCAAATTTGCCGAGATGCGTGAGTTGATCACACAACTCGCAAGTGGCAAGGTTCCTAAGGAGACCACCCCACTAGATGAATCCGCTACCTCCAATGACGGTGAAACCGAGGAGGGAAAAGGGGAAAAGCAAGGGGTTGAAGATAAACAAACCGAACCTAAGAAATCTTCCACCTCTACCACCACTCCCGAAGGTGGGAAGCCGGAGTACCATGGGGTTCCCTTTGCGTACTCTCCCGACCCACATATCCATCATACTCGCATAAACCCTTTGGGTCCACCTCCCAAACTTAATGCATTAGCTTTTGCTACTTGGCAACACTTAATGAAATCTCATATCAACAGTTCCTCTATCGAGGTTTGGAGGATCATTCAAGAGGGATACAAGGCCGTGAATCCTAACAACTTGACAAGAAGAGAGGTTGCCGAGAAACAACTCAATGCTTCCGCTCTCCACATGATTGAACTTGCCGTTAGAGAAAGTGGTCTTCATCACATTCAAAAAGCCTCCACCGCCAAAGAAGCTTGGGAGTGCCTTGAAGTGGCATTTCTTGGAAATGAAAGCATGAAGAGGAATAGATTTGATGCTTTGAACAATGAAGTCGAAGGCTTCTACATGCTTGATAGTGAAACTCATGAAGAGATGTATGCAAGACTCAAGGTTCTTGCCCAAGCCTTTTTTAATGTTGGGGCAACCTATGTGGATGATGCTTGGATCAAGAGGAAGTATGTGAATGCTCTCATGCCCTTCGAGCCCGTTGACTTGAAGGCCCTTCAAGGAAAATTAAACTACCTTGAGATGACATCCAATGAAGTTATGCAAGAGATACAAGCCTCCAAGATTGCCACCAAGAATGCTCTAGAAAACCGTACTAGGGCCATGGGAATGAAGCAAGGTCCCTCTCTTGCTTTGAAGGCCAAGGTTGTGTGTCTTGATGAACATGATGAAGTTGAAGCATGCCCGAACAACCTTCCTCCCGATGATCTTGAACAAGCCCTCCATGGTCACATAGCTCTTGCAACAAGGTCCTTTTGGCGTGACCCGACCAAGGCAAAGGCTCAAGTTGATCATGCAAACAATCCAAGCGGGAAGAAGGAATTTGCTAATAGGATAAAGACTTGCTACAATTGTCATAACAAGCATCACTTCATCAAGGATTGTCCTTATGAGAATAGAGAACAAAACGGTGGAAGGCTTGTCCTCAAGGGCGAATCAAAAGTGATACAAAAGAAACCGTTTGTCAAGAGTAAGCCATTCTTCAAGAAAGCACCAAGAATTGTGTTGTTGACTCAAGAAGAGTACCCTTCCGAGGATTCCGAAGAAGAAGAAGAACCCACTCGTGAGGTGGCCGCTTTGGCCATTGTATCAACTCCACCTCCTTCTCTCTTCGAATCCCCCAATGAGAACCTCTCCGTCAACACCGCTCGTTGCCTCATGGGTTCCGTCACCGAGGTATCATCTTCTACTCCCAAGACTATGCATGAAATAGATGATAAAACTAGTCTTGTGATTAAGAAAGAACTTGTTGCTTCCGATACTATTATGGCTAACTTGCAAGGTGAAGCTAAGGCTTATGTTGAGTCTCTCTTGAGACAACTTGATGCGGCCGAAGAAATCCTTGATGACAAGGGAAAAATTGAGAGAGAGGATTCTCTCACCATAGCATCCTTGAATGCTTCCATAGAATCCTTGAATGCTTCTCTTTAAGAAAAAAGTGAATATAGAACCTCTCTTGAGGAAAGAATTGAGTCTCTTGATGATAAAAATGATGAAATCTATACCTAATAATAAAAGCATTAAGGTTTCTTCTCGTACGTCATTGAAAATACCCCTAAATTTCGCACAAATTACCCACCACTGCCACCGGTAAGTGGAAAAAACGTTTCGGGTCTTCAGTTTATTAGCCCGGTCAAACCCGACGCGCGGAGGAACCGAGAAACAACCTCTTCGCCCTGGAGAAGGACCTCCATGTCGTCGCCCGCCGCATCGACCTGCCCTTTGCCTCTCCATCCTTTTCCTCACGAACGAGCCACCGCCCGCCAAATCGACTTGGTTCAAGGTCGGCACACATCTCTGGAGCAAGCCGTGAGGGATCCGATCCCAAGGGGCAGGGCCAGAGCTTTCAGCAGCCGATCGATCCCCAGAGCTTTCACGTCAACTACAATGCACGGCGCTCGGCGGCAGCTTGGCCGGGGACGCGGACCGAAGGGTGTTCGTCGCCGCACTACTGGAACCCCTCAACTAGCTCCTGCCCGCATGGTCGCACGCCCGCACAGGAAGTCCCTGGTGCCGCCGGCCTCCACCAAATCCATACATCAAGCAGCTCATGTTCCAATCTACCTCGCCTCATCAATCAATGGAGAAGACTACCAGCGGACACCGCGCATTCTTTCAAGATGGATCGGTTCAAAAGATCTTGCCGTGTCCGCTGGCCGGCCGGCCGGCCTAAACCAAATCCATGCATCAGCAGCTTATGTTCCAATCTAAGGTCGTGGCTTTCTTTTTCCCTCGATGCCATAGTCGTTGTGTGGATCTCCACCGGTAGTCTGGTATGTCCATGAGACAACCGAAACCAAAATCTCAAACTCCCATGCGCTTGCGCTTGGAGTAGATCGTTGGCCAAGGAAAGCAAAATGAATATGACTCCGGCGGCGGCTGCGTGACACCATAGCTTTCTTTCCCTTTCGATGGGAGAATTGTTGATTGTGCAGTCTGATGATGTCTCAGGTGTGTGACTTCTGCTGAATTTTCGTCAACACCAGCTCCTGGTAATTTTACTCCCGACTCCCTGCGCCATAAGCCCATAACAGAGGAATTGAGAAGGGTGAAGAAGAAAAGAAACTTTCCGCCCGAGATGGCAACCAAGCTGATTTCACATCTCTTTTCCTCATACAAACTTGTTATATCCAGCAAGAGATTAGATTATTGTAGTTTACAGAACTGGACAATGTTGACGTTGTTGTTTACTGAAACATTTTTTTGTTGTTGCGAAATACTAACCGTTTGTTTGTTGAGTAGTACACTCTTACTACTTTCTACAACTTCCTTCATGACACCTTTGATCTGTCACATTTCTTGTATCTTTTAGATAGTGCACCGAAATGGCAATGGGAAAATCTAATGAAGACAGCCAAGTGATCAAGTCCGTTCATATTTTCTCCACTTGTCTGTGTTATTCCACTGAATTTTCTTTCTTGTCGCAACAAACATGTTATTTTCCAGGATGTGAGTACGTACCAATTTTTTTAAAGCCGTTGCAATGCACGGGCACTTTTCCTAGTAATTGCTAAAATCATTAAGGATAGAGATCATGTCTTTGCTAAATATAAAGTGGTTAAAAAGGAGAAAGCCGAGTTTGTGGTTGCTAATGCTAGACTCCTTGAGGATGTGGAGAAACTTAACAAGGCTCATAAGGCCTTGGAAAGTACCCACTCTCTTCTAGTCAAGTCTCATGAGCAACTTCAAACTCAACTTTCCAAATCTAACTCACCTAGCACCTCTACTCCCTCTTGTGATCATGCAAATGTTATTGAGGAAAATGCTAGGTTGAAGGTTGAGCTTGCCAAGGCCACTAGTGCCAAGACCTCTATTCCTAAAGGTAATGAAAAGGTGGTTGCTCAAATTTTTGAGCAAAAGCCACACAAAGGGAAGGAGGGCCTCGGTTATGTGGCCAAGGCAAAGAAGAAGAAGAGCAACACCAATGCCAAGCCCGCTCAAGCCAAGACTCCCATTGCGGATGGTAATGCCACTAGGGGCAAGACCACTCGTAGTGACTTTGCGGGGAATAACAATCCAACTACTTTCTTTATGTTGATTACTATGGGATGTTTATGCAAAATGTGTTGGTCCTTATGATGGTTACATTGCTTACTCTATTTGGGTTCCTAAGACCCTTGTTGCTAACAAAAGAGGACCCATTGAGAAATGGGTACCTAAAACCAAGTAATGATTTCTTGTAGGACTATGCTTCCGGTGGGTCTAAATGGGTGGTTGATAGTGGATGCACTAGTCATATGACCGGAAGCAAAGAGATCATGACGGAGTTGGGACCAAATATAAATCAAGCATCCGTCTCCTATGGTGATAAACCAAAAGCGGAGGTAACGGGTCTCGGCAAGGTGGTAGTTGCAAAGGATATCACCCTTGTAAATGTCATGCTTGTCGAGTGCCTCGGTTACAATCTTATGTCCGTTCGTGCACTTAATAAGATGAATTTTGATGTCCATTTTACTATTGATATGGTGGTACTCTGAGGAGCAAGACTCTAAAGGTCATGTTCGTTGGGTATGTTGAAAATGAGTTGTTCGTGGTGGACTTTTCGGGGTCCACCAACACTCAAGCAATATGCCTATTCGGAAAGGCCGACGTGGGATGGTTGTGGCATCGCCGCTTGTCCCATGTCAACATGAGAACTTTGCAAAGTCTTCACAAGGGTGGCCACATTCTTGGACTAAAAGACAATGTTTCTTTTTCTAGAGATCGTCTTTGTAGGGCTTGTGTTGAAGGAAAGATGCATGATTCTCCCCATCCAAGCAAGACCATCATTTCATCAAAGAGGATATTGGAACTTCTTCATGTTGATCTCTTTGGTGCCGTGCCTCAACCAAGTCTTGGTGGGAAGAAATATTGTTTGGTGATTGTTGATGACTATTCAAGATTTACTTGGGTTTATTTCTTCAAGACGAAGGATGAGACCCAACAAGCCGTCATCGACTTTTCCAATATTGTTCAACGCCAATACAATGTCCCTATTTTGGTCATTAGGAGTGATAATGGCTCCGAGTTCAAAAACTACACCTTAAATGAGTTTCTTAGTGAAGAGGGGATTCGTCATCAATATTCCGCTGCATATACCCCTCAACAAAATGGTGTAGCCGAAAGGAAGAACCAGACTCTCATGGATATGGCAAGGTCTATGTTGGCGGAGTTTAAGTCTCCGCTATTCTTATGGGCCGAGGCTATCTCCACGGCGTGTCACTCATCTAACCGGCTATTCTTTCGTGTTGGCAAGAAGTTTACATCTTATGAGATGCTCACCGGCAACAAGCCTAATGTCTCCTACTACTGAGTATTTGGTTATAATGAAGAGCCTCAAGATGCTATAAGAAGAATGGGCATTGGTTTCCATCATCCCGTTGAGATTCATTACGAGTCTTCTCAAGCAAGTCCAAGCTCCATTCAAGTGGAGGCCTCTTCATCACAAGTTGAAACGGCGCCTATCATGGGAGCAAATGATGCACCTCCCCAAGAACATGTTCAAGACCCTCCTCATGTTGACCAAGTTGCTATGCACGAACCAAGTTCCCCTATTGTTGATGCTAGCCAAGGTCATGACCAAGATCAACCCTCTCCTTCCTTTGTTGAAGATGTGCTTCAAGATGATCAAGGTCAACATTTCGGTCAAGACGGGGACTCAAATGATCAAGATGATCAAGAGATACCTCCAAGATGCAATGGAGATATCGAAGCCCGTCGTAAAGCAAGAATTGTAAAAGACTTCGAAAGAAAGAGTCACTATCTAGAAAACATCCTTGGTGACCACAAGAAGGGTGTTACCACAAGAAGGCAATTGGCAAACTTTAGTGAACATCAAGCTCATATTTCCATGGTGGAACCAAAGAAAGTGTTTGAAGCTCTTGAAGATCCGGATTGGTTAGAAGCTATGCATGATGAACTCAATAACTTCAAGCGCAATAAAGTGTGGAATCTAGTTGAGAAGCCAAAAGATTGCCACAATGTTATAGGCACAAAGTGGATTTTCAAGAATAAGCAAGATGAGCATGGAATGGTTGTGAGGAACAAGGCAAGATTGGTTGCACAAGGGTACTCTCAAGTTGAAGGCATTGATTTTGGAGAGACTTACGCACCCGTGGCTCACCTTGAGTCCATCCGTATCCTTCTTGCATATGCATCACATCATAACTTTAAATTGCAACAAATGGATGTGAAAAGTGCTTTTCTTAATGGTCCTTTAAAGGAGTTGGTATATGTTAAGCAACCACCGGGTTTCGAGGACCCTAAATTCCCTAACCATGTCTACAAGCTTGATAAGGCGCTCTATGGTCTCAAACAAGCACCTCGTGCTTGGTATGAGCACCTAAGAGAGCTATTGCTAGACCGTGGATTTGAATTGGGGCAAATCGATCCCACTCTTTTTACCAAGAGGGTTAAAGGGGAGCTTTTCATATGCCAACTTTATGTTGATGATATTATATTTGACTCATCTAACAAAGCTTTCAATGATGAATTTTCAAAGCTTATGACCGATAGGTTCGAGATGTCTATGATGGGCGAGTTGAAGTTCTTTCTCGGTTTTGAGATCAAGCAATTGAATGAAGGGACTTTCATCTCTCAAACCAAATATACCCAAGACATGCTCAAGAGGTTCAAAATGCACAATGCTAAGGGCAAGCGGTTTCCCATGGACACCAAATGCCATCTTGAACTTAACCCCGACGGTATCGATGTTTGCCAAAAACTTTATCGCTCTATGATTGGTTCTTTGCTTTATCTTTGTGCATCTAGACCCGATATTGTGTTGAGTGTAGGGGTGTGTGCAAGGTATCAAGCCGCTCCTAAAGAAAGCCACATGGTGGCGGTCACTAGAATCTTTCGATATTTGGTTGATACCCCAAGGTTTGGTTTGTGGTACCCAAAGGGCACTAATTTCTCTCTTGCCGGGTTCACGGATTCGGATTGGGCCGGTTGCAAGGATGATAGGAAATCAACTTCCGGGGCATGCCAATTTCTTGGTAGGGCCTTGGTGAGTTGGTCTTCTAAGAAGCAAAATTGTATATCTCTATCTTCCGCCGAAGCCGGGTATGTGGCGGCCGCAAGTGCATGCACTCAATTGTTATGGATGAGGCAAACTTTAAAGGAATACGGTGTCAATTGTGACAAAGTGCCTCTTTTATGTGACAATGAAAGTGCTATCAAGATTGGCCACAATCCGGTGCAACACTCAAGAACGAAGCATATTGAGATTCGTCATCATTTTATTCGGGATCATATTGCTCGTGGTGATATTGAGCTTGGCTATATTCCAACCAAAGATCAACTTGCCGACATATTCACGAAGCCACTTGATGAAGCAAGATTCACCTTCTTGAGGCATGAGCTAAATATCGTGGATTCTAGGAGCTTGACTTGACCATCTTGCATACACACACTATATTTTGACTATCTATTTGGTTTAGGTGTAGGCATGGACATAGGGGGAGTGCGGTCCTAATCCATTGGACTATCCCTCCCCCCATTATGCCGACATTAAGAATTCATTTGCATCTCTATATTCGTTCTATGAATTGTGAGCTTAAATGATGAGTAGTGGCCGTGAACCCAAGATATATCTTCGCGGTGTCACACCACAAACTCATATATGGTGGCCTAGGCCACCGCCCTCTTCTCCTTGAAGAGTTGGTTCTTCCGTGAGTTGTTGATGCATATTCGTTGTTTTGCATCGTTTGAATCATCCAATGTTGCTTATTTGGAGTTTTTATCTTTTCCATTGGATATGTGAAGTTTTTCTCCATATTTCGCATCTCCCCGGATTACTCAAGGTTGCTCATTGGATTTTATTGAAGACGGATTTCTCAGCTGTGGTATTCTTGAAGATGCAAGATGTTTGGAAGCTCTAGCTCGTCAAAAATCTGAAGATGGAAGTCGTTCGGGGCCCTCTCAGCGCTCAGGCCGGCCTGCCGCCCGGCCCAGGCCGGTCCCCTCGGGTGCCTGCCCGGCCTCCCGCCCGGTTTTGGCCGGCTCCAGGGCCGGCTGTCTCTGGCTATTGACCGGCCGTCCGCCCGGCCTAGGCCGGCGCCAGGGCCAGACCTCTCGGGTCCCAGACCGGCCTCCCGCCCGGCCGAGGCCGGCTCCAGGGCCGCGCGCCGCTTCACTTATATCGCGTGGAGGTTTCCCGAACAGTTTTCTTCTTCTTCCTCCATCTCGTGCCCTCCTCCATGGCTCCCCCTGCCTCTTCCCGAGCTCCTCCACCTCCCCCACCATTTGAGCCCCTCCCCACCCCTTCCTCTCCAAGATCTGAAGGGATTCCCCCGATCTTCCACCCCATCCATATAGTTTCTCCATTGGTGGCTGTTTTGGGGAGATCTCCTCCATTGTTGGTGGTTCTTGAAGATCCTCTCAAGGTTGAAGATGGACCAATGGGATGATGAGTGGGAGGAGGCGGTTCCTCAGTCTAGCAGGGCTGGCAAGAGCAAGACCTTCGATGGGCTGGATGACATTGTTGATGATTTCAATGCCGAATCTTCCTCCATGCCCAAAACCAAGAAACTCAAGAAAGTTGCTGCATCCAAGAAAGCTGCCAAGCCAAGGGGAGTTCCACCGCCTCATGAGAATCCAGAGGAACCGGTACGTGCATCTTGGGCCAAGGTGAAACCTATGAATTCAAGAGAGATCGGTTATCTTTCAACCCTTATGTCTTTGGTCAGCCCACATGCCTAGATGATCGTAGATTCTATTGCAAGATGCACCAGCAAATCTTTCATCAACGTATTGAAATCCAAAAGAATGCTCATGTTCCCGTGGATTATTTCAACCTTGCTCAAGCTAGAGATACTTGGCCTGATGTGATGATATGATGGATTTTCACCAAATCACTAAGATCATGACTGTTAGCACTCCATATTCTCCTGCTTTGCTTCAGCAATTTTATGCTACTGTTGTGTTCACCACTGAGCATGGTAAGAGGTCTATGACATGGATGAGTGCAGATACTGTGTGTTCAACAACTTTGGCCGAGTTTGGGGCACTGTTTGGTCTTGAGGAATTGCCCGTTGCACCTTGCTATGTTCGTCTCCATCTCTCTAAGCTCATTCCAGCTGAGACGGGGATTCGCCATTGTTATCCTCCTCAGAGCGGCCTTCGTGGGAAGATTCCCCACACAGTTCATATGTATCCTTATTGGAGGGTGTTCACAAAATCTTGAGAAACTGTCTTGCCATCAAGTTTGGGGAGAAGGGTTTGGTTCGTGACCGGATGGTCAATTGTCTTCATCACATCTATGATCTTTATCTCAGGAGGAAGCAAATTGATGTGCTGGATTATCTTTGGAACGAGATGCAAGTTGTGATTGTCAAAGGCAAGGTTCCTTGTTATGGTCCGCTTCTACAGACTCTCTTCAACACCAAGTTGCCTGATGAGGTGGTTAGTCAGTATGAGTTGTTTCATCCTGAGATGGTTGGTCTTCGTTCTATGCCCGAGGGTGATCCTGTTTGGCCGCCTCCTAGTGATGCTCCTGAGGGAGATTCTGATGAAGAAGATGATGATGAGGAGAAGAAAGGTGGCTTAGTGCAAGCTCTCAAAAGGATGAACTGCTTCTTTGCGCTCAAACGCAAATCTGAGTACAAGGCTTATCACAAGCAGAAGGTCTACAACCGCAATCAACGTGCCATCATGACCCAGCTTAATCTTTCCTATCCAGACAGCTCAGCTGAAGTCTCAGAGAACACCTACATGGCCCAGAACAAGTACACTTGTTGGTTTGGTGATGATGCCTCCTCTCTTGCTCCATATTGGCAAGGTGATCCCGGTCAGTCTAGCTCCGGTGCAGCTGCTCATGTTGCTGAGGATGATGATGAGGATGACGATGAGTGATCATGGACCTTCACTTCACTTTCTCCCTTTTTGGTGTCTTGATGCCAAAGGGGGAGAGAGATCTCCGGGGATTTGCATTGCATTGCATCCATTTGCGCTATTATGTTTCCCGCTTTCCATTTGCATCGAACTTGTTTAAGTTTTTAAGTGAACTCTATTTGTGGTGTACTATGGAACTTATGTCATGGTTATTGTAAGGATATTATGGACCTCCGTTATGTTATTGTAAGGACTTCCCCGGTTTATCTTCTATTATTTTGGAGTTCGTTACAAGGTGATTGTTTTCCAAGACTATATCTATTTGAAGCCTATGGTGAGAAATTTGCTCTCTATATGATGTCTATGGTGAGAATTATCGCATATCCTTTGCTCACATAATCTATATTTTGTGCTTGCTTCATGTTTCTCGTTTGAGCATATATTCTTGTATACCTTGTTGGCGTATAAGTTTAAGGGGGAGCTTCCCTCAAAAACTTTGCCATGCTTAAATGAGATATCTTTTTGCAAATCCTTTTGTTGTCATCAAACATCAAAAAGGGGGTGATTGAAAGGACATAGTCCGTTAATCTTGTTTTGACGTTTGATCACAACACTTGGAAGTATTTAACATATCGCTAAGTGTCCACAGGAATTATGAATGTCTAAATCAAAAGGATGCTAGTGTATCTCTCTCTATGCAAAAAGGAAGAAATACATCTTGTCGGATTTTTAGAAGGTGAAGGGAGAAGCACTTTACAGGGAGGCCGGCCCAGGCCGGTCTCTAGGCTGGTTGCCTCGGGCAGCCGCCCGGCCCTCAGGCCAGCCCTGGCCGGTCGCCAGGCCGTTCGCCTCGGGTGGCCAGCCGGCCTTCAGGCCGGCCCTGGCCGGTCGCACGGCCGGTCGCCTCGGGATGCCAGCCGGCCCTCAGGCCGGCCCAGGCCGGCACCCAGGCCGGTTCGATCGCTGGCTCGGCCAGCCCAGCCAGGCCGGCCCCCAGGCCGGTTCCCTTGCCGGCTGCCTCGGCTCCCCTGCCAGCCCTCAGGCCGGCCCAGGCCGGCCCCAGGCCGGCTCTGTTTCCTGCGCGACGTCTCTTACCCTTCAAACGGCCATATTTTGAAGGGGACTATAAATACCTCTTCACCAACCTTTGGACAAGCAGCTTGACCACATTGAAGAACACCATTAATTGCAAGCTCAAGATTTGATAGATCTCCCAATCCCTCCACCCAAACTCGTTGATACTTGGAGGATTGAAGGAGAAGCCCCGGATCTACATCTTCACCAAGCCGTTCTTCATTTCCCCCTCATTCACTTGAGGGACCGTTTGCTAGGGTTTCCATTGGGAAAACCTAGCCTCATATTGTACTCACTTGATTGTCTTTGTGACAGATTTGTAGCTGTTCGGGAGCCCCAATCCTCTTGTGGGTTGTGCCCCGAATCGTTGTTGTAAGGGCTCCGGATTCCGCCTTGAAGGATTCCGATAGTGGAAGGTGAACCAAACCTTTGTGGTGCGGTTCATCGGAGAAGAAGGTGCATCCGCCTTTGTGGCGGTTGAGTTTTGACCTTTGTGGTAGCTCACACCTCTCCAACGAGACGTACTCCCCTAAAAAGGAGGAACTCGGGATTACATCCGTGTCTCCGCGTGCTTTCACTTTCGGTTACTTCTATCCTTGTTTATTGTCTTTACTTCGTGTATCTTGTTTAGTTGCTCGCTTGTCATATAGGTAAATTCACCTTAGTTGCATATCTAGAGAATTTACCTTTTGTGTCAAGCCTAATTTGAAAAAGTACTAAAATTGAAGTAGCACCTATTCACCCCCCCCCTCTAGGTGTCATACGATCCTTTCAAAGGGTTTATATGAAGAATGGTCATGTGGAGAGTTGAGCTTATTGCAAGCATGGCTTGGAAAAGAAGATTGAGTGAACTTCATGTTATCTCCAAGCCATCATATATATCAAGATAAGAAGTTGAAGTACAAGTGGATTCATGAAGACGGAGGTTAGCAAGGCTCACCCATCATGGTGTATGGGGGAGTATTTGGAGAAGTCTTCATCAAGCATGTACTAGCAAGCACAATCAAGAAAGGTGTTCCAACTTGAGGGAGTCAAGATCGTCATCATCTAGCTCAAGTGGAATGCGCAAGGCAAAGGTATGATCTTGATAGGGTTTCTATTTTACCGGTCTCATGGTGTTAGTGGGAGACCGGGTTATAGGATAGACGGCGTACTATCAAGAGGGGCTCTCAAGTGAGTAACTTGATCGCATCCTTATGGAGAGCTCAAACCTTTGCATATTTGACGTATCATCTTTCTTGGTTCTTATTTGGCTTTTATCCATGTGAGAATTTAGAACTTGTGTTCATCTCCATACAAAGCTCTAGTTCATCAAAAAGGATTTCATTTGGATATCTTGTGGTGTTTTTTATGTTGGAGGTTTTACCGGTTCGTCTCTTGTAGAGAGGTCAAACTCTCCTCTTGCGTTATCCTCCTCACATGATGGACTATGATGTGTATATGCATGATCTTGTAGTGCTTGTGATTATCTTCGGAGCAAGCCAAGATCATTGAAAACGGAGTCCGGATGGAAAACTTGTTGCGTTCTCGGTGTTGGAAATATTACCGGTCCTCCTCGAGATAAGGTCCACACCTCCCATGTGTGATATCTCCTCTTTATTTGTGACCCTAAATATTTCCAACCTCGTTACCTTATTTGTAGGAAAGCTCTTATCGCTACCTTTCCAACCTCGTTGGTTTCATCTCGTTTGGAGCTTCCTTGCAAAAGTTATTGCATTTCAGGCTTTGTTGTTTTCCAATCCGGAGTCTCCGGTCTCAGGGGGCTCAGGGGCCGAAGTCTCCGGCTAGTCGAGTTTTGGTGCGAAGAGCTCCACAGGACGGCGCTTGCGATATAGGGGTCCGGAGTTGGTCCGGAGTGACCCCGGAGTCTCTGCCCCGGCCGGAGTCTCCGGCCTTCGTGGTCCGGAGTCTCCGGTGCAAGTTTCTTGCATCGGCCTTTTTTAGTGCCCTTCCAGGTCCAGAGTCTCCGCCCTTCTTGGTCCGGAGTCTCCGCCCGGGCCGGAGTCTCCGGCCTTCGTGGTCCGGAGTCTCCGGTGTAAGTAGCTCTTCCAAGCACGTTTTTCCCTCTCTCCTCCTTTGTGACCTTGGAAAGTTTGCCCCTCTCCAAATTCCTCCCATGATTCTTGCATATCAGTGAGAGATTTGAGAGAGGAGATCTAGATCTACATTTCCACCAATCCATCTCTCCTCTAAGTGAGGGAAAGTCTCTTGATCTAGATCTTGGAGTTCCATTTGTTGTGTTCTTCGTTGTTCTTCCTCTCTTCTCCCCCCATAAGCATTAGTTGCTTGTGGTGGGATTTGAGAGTGAAGGATTTGAGCACTTGTGCTCTTACCATTGCTTCGTTGCATCGGTTTGTGCTCTTCATGAGGATTCGTGGAAGTTGAAAGCTTGTGAACTTGTTACTCTTGGGTCTTTGGACCCTAGACGCCCGTGTGGTGGTTGAGACCCTTGTGTGGTCACTTGTAGCTGTTCGGGAGCCCCCAATCCCGTTGTGGGTTGTGCCCCGGATCGTTGTTGAAAGGCTCCGGATTTCCGCCTCGAAGGATTCCGATAGTGGAAGGTGAACCAAACCTTTGTTGTGCGGTTCATCAGAGAAGAAGGTGAAACCTTTGTGGTTGTTGAACCATTGTGTTGGTTCACACCTCTCCAACGAGACGTACTCCCCTAAAAAGGAGGAACTCGGGAATACATCCTCTTCTCCACGTGCCTCGGTTATTTCTATACCCGAGCTCTTTACTTATGCACTTTACATTGTGATAGCCTTCGTGTTTGAAGTATTCTATCTTGCTATCACCTTGTTGCTTGTCTTGCTTAGCATAAGTTGTTGGTGCACATAGGAGAGCCTAGTTTATTTAGGTTGTTCGCTTGTTGATACCCGATGACGTAGTTATCTGCGTCAAAAGAATATGGGTTAGGTTGAGACTCCAAGTGCAGAGTGTGTAGTAAGTGGAAGACGTGTTTTCCCCACGAGGGGTGACTCGAGGGTTTAATATCGAACTCTCGGGGAATCAGTAGTGAAGATTTATCTTTCCTATCCTTCTTTTGGTTACCTACAAAACAAAGTAAATGTTTTGGTCCTCAACCTCACCTAGTGGTTGTCAAGCACAAGGTGTGAGAATGATATCAAGATAATATGCAATGCAAACAAGAAATAAATATGCAATGGTGGTAAATAAATATGCAAGGATGGTGGTAGCAATGATAAATGATATTTTTGGGTTTTATATGATGAATGCAAGATGTAAAAGTGTTTTTGTATTTTCGGATTTTTAAATGGCAGAAAATGGTAAAGTGGTAAAAGTGGTTGGAAAGGTGTTTCTTATGATTAAAAATGGACCGGGGTTCATGGTTTCACAAATGCACTCTCTCTTTAATAAAGTGGTAGACAATGGAACACTAGAGTTGACATATGAGATTGCAACACAACAGTTTAATGACAAGTTATAATTATATGGGCATCACGTCCTAACATAGAGACCTTTTGGTTATTAGTCTCTCTTATACTCCACCAAGATGCGAACTAAATCATAACACCTCAGTAATTAAGATAACTCAGAGTATAGCAATAAGTATCATGACATGAAGTTAAAATAAGAACATGCTAGATCTAGTCATGGAGTAGTGGCAATGGTCACACCCACATCTCCGGTAGCATGGTATTTCTTTTTATCCCTAGTGAGGCAACAAAGTAAGGTAGAGATACCCAAGTGGATCGCAGAACTTTCTCTCACGTTCACTGCACTAGCCACCCCCCGTTACTCCAACTAATGCACACGTTCCCCCTCACACGCTCTCATAAACATGCTTGATCATGACAAGTAAATAAGAACGGGGTACATAATATGCATCTACTTTCATAACTGAAACAAAACCATTGCAATCTCAAACATATATTAACTCATAAAAAGATCCACCACAAAGGTATTACATAGATGACCGTAATCATGTTCAGCAGCTCATACGGTACTAATTAGTGAAGCTCAAGAGAGAGAGAGATACATAAGTTACTTCCACAAACCCATAGTCCAGAGGTGGACTACTCCCTCTTCATCATGGAGACGGTGGAGAAGTCGTTGGAGAAGATGGAGACCACGCCGGCAGCGCCCCGCCGGAGTTTTCCCCCTCCAATCTGCAACTCCAGGTCTCTGTTTCGGTGTTTCTGTGTTTCTGCGGCGCTCCTTCCAGAGAACGTCGGGGGCTATTTTTATAGTCGGTTTTAGGTCAAACGGAGTCGGTGGAGGAAAGATCGACGGCAACGGAGCTCCGAGGCCCAAAAGAGGGGGTCCCACGCGGCCCTCATCTTGGCCCTCGGGCCTCCGCTTGTTTGCTTCCTTCGCTCCCACGCTTTGTTCCTTCCAAAAACTGATGCTCGTAAATTTCCAGGTCATTTGGACGTCGTTTGGGTCCCTGAAACATTAAAATATAGAAAAGGGTTTTCTGCCTGTGCAGGGTTAATTCCATAAAAATAGGAAACATACAAATATTCCCAAAATCATTATAAAACAGTGATATAACCCTTATATGATGCAAATATGACTGGAATATAAGTAAAATAATGCAAAGTTCATGTATGCATTTTACATGCATCAACATCCCCAAGCTTAACCTATACTCGTCCTCGAGTATGAAGGTGATAAAACTAACATGGACTTTGCAATTTAATACTATCAATGGATATCAAAGATGATTACTATTGCTACATAGAGTCAAATGATTCATTCTTAAAAGGAGTAGCAATATGCAAGATAGTTTATGAAGTGATATCAAGTATTCAATGCAAGGATGTTCAATGATAATTCACAAAGTGTAACATAAAGAAAGTACTATGGACCACATGTATGCATAATGAAAGTAAGAACATCCTACAATGGTCATAGAGTATTGATGAAAATCTGAATATAAAAGGTGGACACTTTGGAAAGATATATATATGAGTAGAGGTAAAGCATGAATAAGTTTCATCTAACTTCTGAACTTCTCTACTTAAGTTAATGATTGTAATGTGGTAATCCTTGGTGTCAAGCTCTCATTCCCCTATCATAGCATCTTGAATGATTAAGTTTAAAGTGAAAGCAAATATGAGTAGTGTGCTTGACAAAGTACAGGTTGAAAGTCTCATGCCCCTTGAATACAAGTACCTACTCCATGTGTTACTCAACTTGGGAAACAAAGCAAGTTCAAGTTAAATATCATTGTAAGTAATAATAGTATCATTAAGAGCGTCAACTGGGGTACCTCTTGTCCCAGGATATGGAACAAGCCCATATCAAAATGACAAGACAAACAAACACAATGAACAATCTCAACACCCTTTTTATTTACCATTAGATAGCTTTTTATTGTAAGGTGTATCACAGAAGGTTCACCATAGCATGTAAGTAAATTTCCACCATGAATGATGCATGGCTTAGATTAGCGGCCCAGGCGTCTCTCTAACCATTTATACAAACTCATTTAAACTACTTCATTTCCACATTTATTTCACCCATGGTAAGCATCCATAAACAAAAGTACATGATATCAACTAAATGAAATGAAGTGCATGTTGAAAGCTTGCCATGTGACAGCACATATGAGCTAACTCTCAACCAAAGACATTTGTCAAGCCCACAACATCATAATTTTAATCACAATGGGTCATGTTTTATTATGCAATGAAAGTAAAGTGTGCATCAAGTTCGAGAGAGCTCTATAACCAACTTTTCCCATAACAATCAACAACATAAGCATTTTCATTCAGAGGTATAGATAACACAAATATCATGATAAACATACTCGGAATAGCATAAAGCTAATAGGTAGATATGGTGGACTCACTGGAAAAACTTTGGTTGAAGGTGTTGGAAACAAGTTTTTGCTTGTTGGAATTTTTGGGCTAGCAAGAGGGAGAAAGTTGACCATCTAAATGCATGCATGAGTGTCCATAGAACTAACTAATCCATGTTAAACAAGTAAAATAACATTCAGCATCAAAACATGAATAAAAGATAGCTCTTGATAAAATACTTGCAAATTATTACTCATTAACAAGCTCATGAATCATGCAACTATATGTATCTTTTAAAATCAACTCAACATCCCTTTTCCCAATCTTAAATAGCATCCAACATAATTCAACCCAAATTTCCAGTAGCTCTCTCATATATAAATGATAGTGTGGTGGTCTCACAAAATAAAAATCAAACCAAAACAAACAAAAAGACGCTCCAAGTTTATGCGATAAAGTGTTTCGATCGAAAAACAGAAGTTAGACGTGTGCAAACCGAGAGTGTGTAGGTCCAGTGGGGTTGTCTTCACATCCCCAAGCTTATGGTCTTCACCATCCTTGGATAGCTCTTGGTGCATCTCCTCTAATCCCTGTGAAAAAACTTCAAAACACCGTTTCTCCCATTTCTTTTTCTGTGGGGTGCATTAGTAGTGATAAACAAATAGATTTCTTGCTGCATATAATCCTTGAACAAAAATTCATATGATGTCCAGAAAGTGTATAATGTTGTATGCCTACTCATAAACTCAATTGGATCAAAAAGATTCAAGTTAAAAGTTCAAAGCATGCATCAAACAAAATGGGACAGAATCTGTCCAGAAAAACAGCAGCAGCAAAACGTATTTTTCTACCCTACTTAACTTTGTCGAAAAATTCCGAAAAATTCATGCATACAGAGGATGAAAAGTTGCAACTACAGTTCAAATATGAGCTCATTCGGAGTTACAGAATAAGAATTAAAAATCATACCGTGCACAGATTCGTGCAGGAATAAAATCTCCGAACGCTATAAGCAACTTTTCAAACCAAAATGAGTAAAACTTGGCACTTTATTAAAAATTCCAGAAACTAAACTAAAACAAAGTCTCTTGTTACAGCAAGAGGACACAAAGAAAATCACAAATAAAAACAACCGGGTTGCCTCCCGTAAAGCGCTTTCTTTATAGCCATATAGCTAGGCTTCTTACTTGATGTTTATGAGGACGAAGCTCATGAGGGAGCTTGAACTTTGTGTGTCCCTCTTCCTTGGAAGTGTTCATGCATAATACCAGGATCCCATGGTGTTCTCAAACCAATCAAAATAATAGTCAAGTTGAACCCTAGTTGAGAGAAAAACAAAACACAAAAGTAATAACAACGAAGTCTAACTTTCTTTCTATGCATTGGCATTTTGTATATGAATGAATCACCATAAATAGAAGTTTCCAATGCATATTAACAATATTTACTTGCAGCATATAATTATTAGTAACATAAAGAGGGTTCTTATCACCTCCTCTTTCATAATAGTTGCAAGTAGTAGAAATAAATTCAACCATATAACCACAAGAATCATTCAACTTAGATAATTTAGGCACATAAAGAGGATTATTAAATTTATTATGGAATTCATTAGCATGCTTCCCTCTTTCAAAATAGTTAATAAGATCAATATCAAGTTTACTATCATGATTGCAACAAAGATTTGGAACTAAAGATAGTTGCAAATCACATAAGTATTTCTCAACATAAGCAAATTTCTCCTCTATGGTGTAAGTAGGAGAGTTCAAGAACAAAGTAGGACTCTCATGAGTAAGAGTACCATCACAAACAGCAAGTATATCATTTTATCCTGACATAAATAAGTAACAACTTCTAAACATGGAGGATTATCAATAAGCATAGGACCATCATCTAAAGCATTATCATATAGCATATTTAAGCAACACTCCTCATTATCATCAATAAGTTCACTAGTAGCATTGAAAAGTAAAGGAGCATTATTAGTTTCATCATAATAGCATGGGTTATCATATAGGACCATAGAATTTTCAGTTTGACACTCATCATAACATGGATTCTCATAAATAACAAAAGATTTTTGAGTTTGAGTGCTATTATCAAATGTTGATGGTGAAGTTGGGAGATCCAACTCTTCCCCAAGCTTAGGTTGGAGCACATCCATTTCAATCTCCTCTTCACATACTTCCTCTTCCAAGCTTATGTTTTCATCATCCTCTTCCTGCAAAATATTAGTACTTTCCATGGAAGCAAGAATTCTTTCTTTAACATAAACATTATCACTAAATTCCTTTTTGCAAAGTTGGAGAAGAATAGAAATGTGTCCTTTCATTACACGAGCTTCATGACTAGTTGCAAAAAAATTATCAATAAGAAAGTCTATCTCATGGGCTGCAACATAAGCAATATATTTCTCAACTTGTTCTATATCATGGCATGCAAATTTACACTCTTGATAAGAAGCAATAATAGGATCACTATTATACTTACATTGATAGAGAGAGTGTTTATAGTCTTTTCTAAAGCAGCAAGTTATATTATGTAATTCACAAAACTCAGTGGCCATATCATTAAGATGTTCAAGCAATTCAAGCATTCTATTTCCTTCTTTGGTTGATCGATATTCATAGTAAGCTCCCATAGTTTTGACATAACCTTCCTCCATAGCGTAGCATACATATTAAAAACAACACTAGTTTTTATGGATTTTATGTTTTTAGATGAAAACTGAAAATAAAATGATACTAAACAATGCAAACCGAAATAACAAATGCAACACAAAATGCAAAACTGAAAATAAAATATGCAAACCGAAATATAAAAATGCAAGACAATGACAAAACAAATAAATTGCTTTGAAGGTAAAGATGGATAAGATGATGCTCACGTAGGTGCAACCTCCCCAAGCTTAGGTGTTAGCACAAGTTGGTGATGAAGTTGACTTGGTGAGATATCCTTGGATAAACCCGGCGCCAGAAAACAGAGCTAGTGCAGGGGACCCTTGGATAAACCTTTCAGCAATGATTCCCCGGCAACGGCGCCAGAAAACAGTCTTGATACCCGATGACGTAGTTACCTGCGTCAAAAGAATATGGGTTAGGTTGAGACTCCAAGTGCAGAGTGTGTAGTAAGTGGAAGACGTGTTTTCCCCACGAGGGGTGACTCGAGGGTTTAATATCGAACTCTCGGGGAATCAGTAGTGAAGATTTATCTTTCCTATCCTTCTTTTGGTTACCTACAAAACAAAGTAAATGTTTTGGTCCTCAACCTCACCTAGTGGTTGTCAAGCACAAGGTGTGAGAATGATATCAAGATAATATGCAATGCAAACAAGAAATAAATATGCAATGGTGGTAAATAAATATGCAAGGATGGTGGTAGCAATGATAAATGATATTTTTGGGTTTTATATGATGAATGCAAGATGTAAAAGTGTTTTTGTATTTTCGGATTTTTAAATGGCAGAAAATGGAAAAGTGGTAAAAGTTGTTGGAAAGGTGTTTCTTATGATTAAAAATGGACCGGGGTTCATGGTTTCACAAATGCACTCTCTCTTTAATAAAGTGGTAGACAATGGAACACTAGAGTTGACATATGAGATTGCAACACAACAGTTTAATGACAAGTTATAATTATATGGGCATCACGTCCTAACATAGAGACCTTTTGGTTATTAGTCTCTCTTATACTCCACCAAGATGCGAACTAAATCATAACACCTCAGTAATTAAGATAACTCAGAGTATAGCAATAAGTATCATGACATGAAGTTAAAATAAGAACATGCTAGATCTAGTCATGGAGTAGTGGCAATGGTCACACCCACATCTCCGGTAGCATGGTATTTCTTTTTATCCCTAGTGAGGCAACAAAGTAAGGTAGAGATACCCAAGTGGATCGCAGAACTTTCTCTCACGTTCACTGCACTAGCCACCCCCCGTTACTCCAACTAATGCACACGTTCCCCCTCACACGCTCTCATAAACATGCTTGATCATGACAAGTAAATAAGAACGGGGTACATAATATGCATCTACTTTCATAACTGAAACAAAACCATTGCAATCTCAAACATATATTAACTCATAAAAAGATCCACCACAAAGGTATTACATAGATGACCGTAATCATGTTCAGCAGCTCATACGGTACTAATTAGTGAAGCTCAAGAGAGAGAGATACATAAGTTACTTCCACAAACCCATAGTCCAGAGGTGGACTACTCCCTCTTCATCATGGAGACGGTGGAGAAGTCGTTGGAGAAGATGGAGACCACGCCGGCAGCGCCCCGCCGGAGTTTTCCCCCTCCAATCTGCAGCTCCAGGTCTCTGTTTCGGTGTTTCTGTGTTTCTGCGGCGCTCCTTCCAGAGAACGTCGGGGGGCTATTTTTATAGTCGGTTTTAGGTCAAACGGAGTCGGTGGAGGAAAGATCGACGGCAACGGAGCTCCGAGGCCCAAAAGAGGGGGTCCCACGCGGCCCAGGTACCTGGCCGCGTGGGCCCACTCATCTTGGCCCTCGGGCCTCCGCTTGTTTGCTTCCTTCGCTCCCACGCTTTGTTCCTTCCAAAAACTGATGCTCGTAAATTTCCAGGTCGTTTGGGTCCCTGAAACATTAAAATATAGAAAACAGGGTTTTCTGACTGTGCAGGGTTAATTCCATAAAAATAGGAAACATACCAAATATTCCCAAAATCATTATAAAACAGTGATATAACCCTTATATGATGCAAATATGACTGGAATATAAGTAAAATAATGCAAAGTTCATGTATGCATTTTACATGCATCACTTGTTAATTTGAACATCTAGTTTTATTCCGCAATTATCAAGGCTAAACCGGAAAAGTTTTAATCGGCTATTCACCCCCCCTCTAGGCGACATCATTGTCCTTTCAACATCTCCCTCCTTTGACCTGTGTGCACATGCATGGCACGAAACAAGAATAAGTAGTAAAATAAATAATCTCGTGGAATAAGTCATGACAGTTTTTTTGGGAAATAAGTTAGGACATGTACTACACATAAACTCAACTTTAGCCAAGGCAGAAATTTAATTTTTTATTTATGTTCTGTGTGAGACCCATATTGATACCAAAAGTCACTTCGGCTCATGAGATCTAGTGATCCCTTTGTTTAAATTTTTATAAAAAAATACAATTACATGTTTCAAAAATCTAAAAAATATGAATATAGTTGATGGTGTATTCTATTAGCATGCAAAATCATAACACGAAATTCTACATTATGGGCTGGTGATCCCTTTGTTTAAAAAATAAAAAGGGACGTTTATGATGAAGAGGTCGGTCCGTCCCATTGTAAGATTTCTTGGTGGCGCCATCCATAGGGCCCAGCTGCACACCACGTAATTGGCTACGACGAAGACGTTTTTTCTTTCTCCTTTTTGTTTTTGGCAAAGACGAGTCTTGTTTGGCTAACCGAGTACATGTCCTTGACGACTTCAGGTTTGTTTCTTCTATAGCCGCGCGATCATGTCTGCAATACTATCAACTTCTCCTTCAACGTTGCCCAGGGCTCCAAAAAGTTGTGCACTAGAAAAGAGATTCCGTTAGTCAAAGATCGGCAACAGTGCACAAACAATATTGCATCACACTAAGATTCCGTTAGGCAAAAGATCATGTCTGCAATACCATGAACTTCTCCTTCAGCGCTACCCAGGGCTTCAAAAATTGTGACTTGAGTTGGCTTCTTCTGTACAGCAATTATTTTTATTATGGTTTACACGTCGTTTGTGTACTGTTTTATCCTTTTCGGCACGCAAAATTATTGTAACTGTTCTATGCAAAGATAAACTGAATTGATTTGCTATATCTGAAAAAAAAAAAACACACACACACTCTGAAACAAAGGGTACAGTTCATACGCAGACGTTGAATAGGTAAAAGGTAGTCCCCAGAAATTGCTGTCCTTAGAACAGCCACAACCTTTCGAAGATCGTTCTACTGAAACCTCCTCTCATGGTACATAATCTCTTTGTAGCTAGGAGCAGATTACATCTCCTCCAGTAGCAGCTGATGCACCGTTTGGGCAAGGTTGGGTTCGCTCTTGATGCTCTCGATCCATCTAGCGCTGATCCGCACCCTCTCCAGGCTCTGCTTCAATGTTCTCTCGAACGACGGTTTCACACGAGTGGCAAAGAACTCGGAAACCTCGGCAGCTTTCTCCTCTGAGGTGAACTGGTGATCATACACAAAAATAACACACACAGCGTGTTTTTTAGCAAAATGGCCAGAGTATGAAGAAAAAACAAGGGAAATATGTGGCTTACCGGTGAAACAGTAGAATTGACGAAGTCAGATATGAGTGAGCTTGATGGCCAAGTCTTAACGACGTGATCCCAATTTTCCTGCATGCGGATGCACATGTGCATAATTATTTACATAAAAGATTCAAACAACATAACCAATTACGATGTAACAACTTAAAATTGCATATATGTCATAATGGTGCGTAATTTCTGGTCATCTTTCACTTTTAGGTGAGCCTAAAGTCAGAGTTAATATTAGATGGGCAAAACTGTAACAATTTCAGATAAGATGAACTGAGTTGTAGTTGTATAGAAGTAGCCAACTAGTGCAAAAGTACAGGATCAGACATACATTGCGGAATAGTGCTAAGAATATTTATTTTTTAAGTATATTATTCTCAATTTTGTAGTAATTTTGACGATGTAGTGGCCACACTAATTTTACATCCATTCCAAGCAGCCCTACATTGTATTGATTGCCACTGCACAGAACAACAAAAGTAATTGGCCCCATTTCTGGGTTCACCCATTCATGACACAGATAAATGTTAAGCGATGCATCCCACACCTCGTGACACGCCACACCAATTTGGACAAAGAGGACATGAGAATTTAAATAGATATGCCAGATAATCATGCAAATAGCCTAGACAGTTACACTGAAACTATAACATACCTTAAGCCATGCCCATGCAACTTCTCGTCCTTCTAAACTAATACCACCAAGGACATAAAATGCATCTTGATTCCGCACCTAATAAGAAAAGTCAGATTAGAATGGCTCTTGTATATGTAGTTGGCACAGAATATAATCTCATTTCACCAGTAACTTGTAAAGCATAAATCAACATTATTCAGAATACACCAAAAATAATAGGTTTCGAGGTTAACCTCATCCGTAAGCATAAAGTTTAATGCCTCAACAACAATATCCTTGTCTGGGCATGAAGACAACGAACCTAGAAAAAAGAGTATTTCAGGACGAATCAATTCATCAGAAAGTTATTGTGTTGCAAAAGCTCAGGATGAATCAATTCATCAGAAAGTTATTGTGTTGCAAACGCTCAAATTGGGCAATAACACACCTAAGATACGAGACTTCTCCTGTGCTTCAGATGACTCCCTGTAGATTTTAAGGAGAGCATCATAACCGGTTCTGTTTGAGGTACTCACGGTCCGCATCACAGCAAGGTATGCTGCCTAAAGAACATTGCAAGTTAGACATCAAAGAGGTACAACGGTTGTAATCTATAGAGGAAATGTCATGACCTTTCTATTGTCTGGTGGCAGAAGGGAACTTTTTCGGTCTTCTAAGAAGATGTGGAAACGACGAATTCCCTCAGATATAGTCTCATCATGTCCGAGTTTGACAAGGGCAATCAAGAGCAGTGATCTAAGCATTACATCAAGATGGCTTTCACCATCCTTGGGATCCCAGCCTACTCTTCTGAAATGTGAAGTACATGAAGGCTTTTATAAAATCGTCACAGCATGGAAACATAACAAAAATTGTAGTGAATAAAAAGCCATATATAATATATCGAAAACAGGTACGATGTTAAGCTTATGGCATACTTGGCAGCTAACAGAAGAAGCTTGATCAGAAGTTGTTTGATATCTCTAGACAAGTCAGGAGTAGCATCAGTTGATATTTTATTAACGCCTAAACATACCTGGGAACAGAGAAGAAACATGTTTTGATGAATATAATCTAGAAATCAGCATTTATGACATCGACAAGGTAAAGTTAAGCCGCAAGGCTAAGGTTTCCATAAGGTACAAGGTTTACTTACAGATGTTACATGTGAAAGTACAGTGTAATCAGACTCATGACGATAAGCATTCACAGGCGCAGCAATGACGTCAGTGTTTGCTTGCAAGCAACAGAAAGGGCATATGAATCTTCCACAATACCTACAACAACATGTCTCATCCGTCAATACATTTTAAAAATATACACAATAATATTTTCTGCAATCTACAACAACAATAATTCTCATCTGTCAAAATATTTTAAAAAATATACAATATAGTATCATAAATTGTATTGTCTTTACCAATCATATCCATTAAAGAGAGTTTCTTGGCTTTTACTGCATTTTCAAGTCCGGCTGCAAGTTCATCATCATACTTCACTCTATAAAATCCAGTTTGATCAATGTTCAATTTGATCCAAGAGTTTTGGCCTGTCCCTCTGTCAGCGGTTTGGGAGGCTGCAAATTCTTTTATATGAATCTTATCAGTCTTTCCTTTCAAAAGAAACTTCTTATTCACATCGTACGAGCCACAGCATGATGTCATAGGAACAATCCATGTGCCAGGACCAGATGATCCATCTGACAGAAACTGAGCCTGTTACAGAACATATAGTTTGAAAATTAGGATTGAGGTCAATACACAAAACTAGCTGTGTTTTCGTTGAGCTAATACTAGTGCAGCGATATTGGTGGCATTTGAGCAGCACAGACATTACCCCGGCTCCCAAGAACCCTATACATTGGTGTGCACATTCTAACAGCTTTACTAACAAGCTCTTTATATATATTTCTAATTGAACAGATCATACACGAAAATCAAACCCAAAAATTACTATACTATTCACATTTTAGTCATTGCTGTCATGAAATTTTATTAGATGGCTTGCATGTTGATCATAAATGTGTTTCAATCATGTGAGAGTTCGTAGCCAACAAAATAAAATAAATTAACATGGGATTAAAGGTACCAATAAGAGTTCCTAGAAAGAAGCAATTATGATTTCATGATAAAATGGCCAGACCCACTACTATGGCTTAGGTAAATTAATAGCAACGAATGAAAAAATATGGCATGCATGCATATTTATACTCAGTTCTCCATGTATGTAAAAAACAATTTGCAAATGAAGAATCTGTCCGAAACCTGCTCGAGTTCCAGATATTGCCCATTTAGTTTTGCATATATAACAGGATATCCTTGTTGCTTAGTCCATGTAGTCATCAGATCTTTAACAGGCTCCCCAGTTTCCTCCTCAAGAACAGCCCACAGATCTTCGGTTTTAGCGTTTGAGTATGCATACTTCTTTATGTATGAAGCCAAAGCTTTCTGGAAGAGTAAAGATTCACAAAGTTGGAATAAGCAGAAAAACTATATAAAGTAGGCAAAACTGCAACAGAGCTAGATAGACCGAAAAATCATAATGCAATAGAATTTCTCATACATCTAATTGCACAAAATACAAAAGTTCAAGCTATTATCCAGCAGGTGGGTTCGTCACAGTCAAATCTAACAACTACGATCATCTTTGGTATTTTTGGTTTCAGATTCCGTATGTCAAGACATAATGCATCAGAGTGGCTGCAGAGACATCTTTCATTGTTTTTGTTACTGATGCAAAAAAAAAAACTATACATACAAGGTACAGAAGTGGTGATATACAATTGCAGCCAGAGCAGGCAGCGCTGGAAACAGAATACTGGAACACTGAAGTAAACAAGAATCAAATATATTTTTCAAGAAGAAACATTATTTAACCTGAAAACGCTCTGCACCAAGGTAGCTTTGTAGCATGCGAATGACAGAAGCCCCCTTGTCGTAGCTTATGGAATCAAAAATCGCATCAATTTCACTGGCATGGTTTACTTCAACCTGAACAAACAGGTCAAATAAGCCAAATCACAACTGAGACAACTGGAGATGCTAAAACTGTGTGGACTGAATACAGTACTTTACCATATTTTAACACATTCGAATTCTGTAAAACAATAATAAAATACAAGCATTGACATCTGAACAGTTAAAGTAGAGATGTTAAATATCAGAGCTCAGTTCTTCTATTTCTGTAAATCTGTAATCATGCCAAGGGACAGTAATACATATATCGTTGCTTATGTGTGTGCAACTCGTCAACTTTGTAGTGTACATTTACCTTACTGTTGTAATATATTTCCATATCTCTAATGCAGATATTTGCGGCATATGTTGATGTTAGAGCCCTATTAGCCAAATCTGCTCTTAACACAAAACAATGGCGAAAAAATTGAAGCAGGGACTTGCACCAATTGGTATTACCTCAATAGGATGAGACTCTGAAAGCGCATCCAATCTGAGCCCAGAGGTCGTCTCATCAAGGAATTGTGTCCAGTTATTCCATTCAGGAAATATAGATTCTACAGCTAAATAACTCACCTGTTCAAACATAAGGACTTGTTCAGTAATAAGGATACACAACATAGATCACCATTAATTTCTCAAATAACGGTTATCAGATAGATTACCCACGAAGCAAAACCCTCGTTTAGCCACAAGTGAGTCCACCATTCCATGGTTACAAGATTGCCAAACCATTGGTGAGCCAATTCATGAGCAACGGTGATTGCTACCTACAGAAAATATATAAATAAATAAAAGGAGATTTGCTTGGACATAATTAAAGAGCATTCAAATGTCTCACGGTGACTCGCTATTAGTCAAAGAAACAAATGAACTTTGATTAAGAAAACAAGATTTCCCCAATAAAAAACAACAGAGGCGTAACCTGTTGTTTGTTGGATGCTGATGATAATTGTTCATCATAAAGCAAAGCTGATTCCCGGTAAGTGACCAATCCATAGTTCTCCATAGCTCCAGCAGCGAAATCAGGGATAGCAATCATATCCAGCTTAGGTAGTGGGTAAGGAGTGGCAAAATAGCTGGTTAAGAAAACCATTAGTGATTCTGATTCAGCTGGCAACATTAATTGGCATGTCAAATTATTCAGGAGTGTTTTTTTTTCTTGTTTGATGCTGCCAGGTATCTTAAAAGAAATAATAGGTTGGAAGCTTACTCTTTGTATAGATCCAGTGACTTCACCCCAACATCTAGTGCAAATTTTCCTTGACTAGTCTTGCCAACTTGGGTATACACACGAACTTTGGTGCCTAAATCATATTGACAAGCCATTGGGAATGTAAAAGTAAGGAATGACAATAGCACACTACTTGAATGAAAGATGCAGTGGTCAAGAAAACTGATTTTCTACCTTCTAATGTTGAGCTCTCTATGTAATCAAATAAACCAACAACTATAGCGACCAGATATGTTGACATAAGTGGAGACTCCTCATAGTAGACAGTCTTGAGAGGTCCATGAACTGTCTCCTTAACTACTGGCATGTTGGACAATGCTACCAGCTCAGCTGGAACTTCTAATGTTAACTTGAACTTGGCCTGAAAGACATAAAAAATACAAGGATTACTTTGGGTGATGGATCTTAGATCTACAAAACTATAACCAAAGAAGGATGACGCAACGTACAATGGTCGTTATGCCTGTGCCAAAATACAAACTAAATTTGATTGTCTAATGTTTACACTCCTTTTTGAAGTATATCAAAACACTGTTTATAAAATAACAACATGGAATGTTAAACACCTTAAATGCAGGCTCATCCCAGCATGGAAAGCACCGCCGTGCATCAGCAGCTTCAAACTGTGTAACTGCCATGTTTCTTGACTCCCCCTTGTACTCATACTTGCTGCAATCAAATACCAGCACAAGAGCATGAGAAACAGAGACCATATAAATAAAAGTAAGACCAGTCACATTCCGCAGGCACCGATTGTGTCCGATCACTTCCATGTAAAACGATTTTGCTTAAAAAGCTCTAGCATAAATCTATACAAAATGCCATAACGGTGTTGGAAATAGGTACAATGTCTGCACCATACATTCCAACCATAAATCTAGGTTGCACAATGAGATGAGTAAACCATGATTGAAGGATCATAACACAGAAAGTCAAGATTACACTTAAGAAAGGTACATTAATACTAACATCCTACATGTGATCTTCAAATATGCTCAGTCAGTCACCTTATCCATAGCATTATAAAGTTCCAGATATTGTTTGTTCGGTTATTTCTTTTTAAGTTACTGTAGACACACAGCTCACGTGTGTAAGATGGATACCAATACATATACGGCAATCTAAATATGATTCAGGATGTGTACATCCTGTTATGCAGAGGCCGGGTGTGAACTCTTTGCGTTTGTATCGTCTTTGATGCTATATTGCTGTGTATAAATCAATAAAATTCCTTTTATCGAAAAAAATACAGGATATCAAAGATTGGATGGTGGATCCTGATGGGACATGGGAGGAACAAGATCACGATCCAAAAGATCTAGGCTACTATACTACAGATGACTGTATCAGATTAGATCGCTTATCACCTCAGCACTCTAAGCATCGCAACAAGTTCCAAATGCCTGTGTAATTAACAAATCATGGTCCAGCGCTATCGGTTCGTTCCAAGCACACATATGCACGAGACACTAGTCATAGAAGCTTGCGTGTAAGATGGGATCTTGCCTATATCTGAATGATAAAGGACGTTACCTCCTGTAGAAGCCCCTCATCTGGTCGTTTAGGGTCCCGGTGAAGTTCATGGTGAGCACGCCCTCGCCGATGGGAAGCTCCTTGTCGAACCCGATGACCAGGATCTCATCTTCCTCGAACTGTACCACCTCAGTCGGCGCCCAATCCTGCAGCGCCAATTCGCCCCCAACATGAGAACCTGACAGATAAATAAGAGATCGGCATCCATTGTAGGGGGAGGGTGCGGCAAGTGCCTGGAAGCGAATGGAGGATCCGTCGACGGAAAGCTCAGCGGCGTTGAGGACGAGGAAACGGGTGGGCGCAGACACGGCGACGGCGACGGTCGCGGAGCCGGAGAAGATGCAGGCGGCGAGGTCAGGGCGAAGGAGGAGGTCGTACCGGAGGGGTTCGGCGCAGCGGGGGAGGCGGGAATGCCCCCTGAACTGCTCCGATGACTCCGCCATTACCGGGCGGTCTGAGGTTTAGGAGGAAGTCGGCGGCGTAGGCGCTGCTGAATCGATGAGTCAACGAAGAGAGCAGAACCGCGGGGGAAAAGAAGAGGGTGACGAACGCCGCAGTGACCTGGCTATTCGGGTGTGTTTCGTTGAGGATCAAAACCAATTTTCTAAGACCAGCCAAAGGAAATGATTTGCTACCCACGTGGAATGAATTAAGGGAAAAATTGCTTGTGGACACCGTTATGTCTTCTTTTTATTGCCCAGCCACACTATATTTTTATGCCTTTACTCATTACCATTACGATTTTATTAATTACAATGATTTTTAAAAAATTACAACTTTAAAATTATGGGTCGGAGTTATATCGTTTTCACTTTTGGAGTTCTCGAAATGAAATCTTGAAAACTACATCCCACTTGCTTATGTTTAAACGCAAATTTTAATAAGTGCCTTTAGTACGCGACAAAGTAATTTTAGTGTGCGACGAAACAATTTTGATACATGAAGAATATACTAGATTCCCAATCGGGGAGACAAATTTGCAATAGCAGTAGCCCAACTTCAAAACAAGTAAAATCAATTTAGCATCTTCACAACTCCGGTAGGAACCTTCATGGACCCCAGCTGTTTGCGCATCTCACATGCGTCGCCGCCCATTTGGTTCCTTTCATTTGATGGTTTTATCGTCGTCAGACTCTCTGAAACGGTCGGCAAGACAGGCCAAGCCAGTCGAGTCAGCCGTGTAACTTTGTTTTTATTAACTTTAATCATTGGTGCTAATTTGTCTACACCACTTTTCCGTATTGTTGATTACTTCATAACATTGGTAGGCAACTTCGTAACAATGGTAGACAACTTCATAACAGTTCAAATAAATTTAGTATGTTCAAACTGCGACAGGAAACTACAAGAACTGTAGGGAACTCCACGGACCCCGGGGGTCGTCGCATCTCACATACGCTGCCGCCCACGTGGTCCCCCATTTTGTGCCTTCAACATCGCTAGAGCTCTCCGAGAAAATGCTGACATGCCAATTGAGTTAGCCGCATAACTTTATTGTAATAGTTGCTTCTATTCCGTGGTTCATAAGATGGTTTGTTTTATATTTTAATGTGATTGATGAATAAATTCATCGTTGCAGATTTTGTTGCCCCGTGATATTCTCATAATATTCATGTTGTTCGTGTTGGACCAAAAATAAAAATCGTATATGTTTTGGACCCGCTTCCAATACCTACTTGTGGGAGAATATATTTGAAACTATGCAAATTTGCAATAATCTAAACCTTACACTTCAAGCTACAAATCATGCATGGAATAACATGTCTAAATGGGAACGCATGTTTCTGGTGTCTCTCCAACCAACTCGTACGAGGCATGAAACTTCTCACTACATTATAACCTTATTTAGTTTGTTTAATGCATAATGTAATATTTCATATGCTTGAAGTGCTTTATGTAGTTATTTGGTTTTTAATTTCATCGACACATGGTACGATATAGCAATACATTTTTATACCCGTGGTGAGTATTTACACACAACAACTTTTATGAAAATATTGTGTAATGCATATGTAGAATGGTATTGATTTGTGAAAGCGATTTTTGGTACACATTTTAAAGTTCGCTGACAATTAAGCTATAGATAATACAGAAAGTCATTTTGGCTACCGAGTTCCACTGGTCCCTCTATTTATTTATTTATTTTAAAAATCATATTTATGAGTTTTAAAATATCTGAAAAAATCCCGCATGTTGTCAATGATGTATCCCACAAACCTGCAAGTTGAAATATTTTATATTTTGAGCTACACAAAAATGTAAAAATCTTATATATTTTGGACATTTGAAGTACTCACTTTCAAATACACTTGGTTGCTCAATTGGCTGAAAAATACGATCCCAGTATTTCAGTAGATACTTATAAACATGCGAAAGGTTTTGAATCTAAATCGTAAGCACAAGTATAATAAAAGCTGTAACTTTTGATAAGATAGTAGAATACTGTTAAGTTGTATTTGTGCCAGGAAGACGAAGTTGTCGAAAACACGCGGTCGGTATGGGTCGCTTTAGTTTTTATTGGGGTTACTTTAGACTAGCCATAGTGGTGGTATCATAGGTAGTATCATGCAATTCATGCATGCAAAATGATGATGTGTCACTGCAATTAATGACGAGAGAGATTATACTAGTATCATAGGTAGATACCGTAACATAACAAATTTCGAGGCAAAATGAGTCTGCAGCCTAATAAATATAGTATACATGATACCACATATTTGTTACTACTCACTATGGAGATAGCATGATACTACTCTATGTTACTTCCCACTATGAGTAGTCTTAGTGGAATGTACTCGAAAAGTTAAGTACATCATTCTGTTTTATTCTATTTTTGAACTGGATGTATGTACAACGACTGTAACAAAGACCAGTCCAATAAACAGGAATAATTCCCCAATTAGGCATAAGATATATGGGTACTATTTTTAGTTGAATGATGAAACTCATGTGGGTTTCTTCTCTTTGTATGAGACATTCACTCTTATCCAAACAAAAACCATGCCCAAATTAATCAGGACATAACTAATTATAGAACTACGTTGCTCCACGCAAGAACAAGTATAAAACAGGATGAATTCAAGCAAGCATGTTTAATTACCATTTACAAGTGTCGAGGCTTTGTTGGTTTCCACACCAACATAAAAACAACCAGAAAAAATAATCTTTGTTATTCACAGAGGCAAGTTAGATTCCTTATCACCTAATCCTCAATTTCTTGCTTGAGAAACTCTAGTGTTGCATATCTGATCCATTTTGAAGACTGATCTTGTGAAACTGTGCCTTGTATCGGCTCAATGCAGATGGAATCTGGAGATGTAACTCACCCCAAGGAGGAAAAGGGGAAGGTTTATCTAGAACTCTTTTTTTCTTCACGAAGGGCAACTATTAATCATCTGAAACTTCCAACCAAATATATAGATGCTACAAACCACACCCAATTGACAGTTATGCAACATGCCATACAAAAGGCCTGATAAACACGTGCATCCTTATTCATTAAGGAACACGCCGAAGAGGCCAAACCAGCGAAGGAAAAGAAGGAGAAGAAAGAGAAGACCAAGGAAAAGAAGGAGAAGGTCGGGGAGGCGACCGACGCAGCCAAGCTGAGGGCGAAGCTAGAGAAGATCGATGTGAAGATCGATGACTTGAAGGCGAAGAAGCAGGAGATCGTGACTCGACTCCTGGAGCTCGATGGCGCTGCTGCCAATGTAGCAGCAGAGGCACCCGCGAGCGGGTGAGGTTTCAACTTTCAAGCAAGTTCCTAGGCATTGCAGCCCACAAGTAACATTTCTGCAAGTTTATGCACTCTGGTCCGTCGATTACTCTATCTGGAGCTGTATATGTGCATCCAGCCTTGTTGATCATGAGTGCTTATCGGGTTTGTCTCGTCTTTTCTTGAAGGCCTCGTATGTGTTTTCTCACCAGTCAGGTGGCAGCAGAATGGGAAACTAAGCTTGTGTTGAGTACAAAAAACTGTCAAGTATGCGAACAGAGCTTGAACCAGGGAAAGTTCATTCAAATTGTACCATCAGTAGCACGATACAGTTCACATAACAAAATGACGATTGCAGACAAGTTCTAAATGTCAAAGAACTTACAATAGGCAAAATATAAGAACGAGGATTATAAGAAGTCAAGACAATTTTTTCAGGCTCGATTCACAAATAGTGGCAAACTTAATGATAACACAACCGAGATTTTTACAGAAAGGAGTGGCGCAATCCAAGTATATTAATCTTTATCTAGGCACAACCTCATATAGTAGTAGAATAAACTGCACTTATAGCATGCAGTCATTTGGTACTCACAAAATATAAATATTTCTAAGTTTCTCCTCACAAAATATGTAGCTAGGGAGTTTGCTGTGGTCTTCTGCTTGAGAAGTTGAAAATATCCAGTTTCCAACACTCTTAAACCATCCTGCCCTGGAGCTGACCATCTCTTATCTGTGAAGCGATGTCTCTGACAGCACCTGGCCCATGAGGGATGAACACCGCTGATGACTTGGACGAGGCCCCGATGTCCTTCATGGTGTCAAAATATTGGGTCACCAAAACCATATCCATGACATCCTTGGAAGAGGTCCCAGGCACATTCTCAGAGAAAGCAAGAACACTGTCCCTCAGCCCGTCCACTATAGCCTGACGCTGCCTTGCAATACCCAGACCAGCCAAGTACTTCGACTCCGCATCTCCTTCAGCTCTCTTGATCTGGAGAATCTTCTCCGCTTCAGCTTTCTCAGTGGCTGCCAACCTCATCCTAGCAGCTGTATTACAAATTATTACAAGAACAGGTTAATTTCGCTATAAAACATATACGGTAGTATGCATGCACTGCAAGGATACAATGCAACCGCGTACAGCACATATTTTTCAGAAAGATGACATCTAACAGTTATTAAAATCTTGAAAAAGTTAAGCGGATTTATTTTTGAGTACTAGTTGACCAGAACAGTTTGTTACAGTCAATTCAATAAGTAAACAGCAGTTCGATGTTGCCATGTATCCAAACTCAACTGTGACCTTGAACAAAATTGTGAAAGAACTACAGAATGAAGCTAGTATTTTCGACATGATGGAAAAACACATCAATAAAAGAGCAAAAAAAATAAGATTTAATTTGCAGACTGCATGCACACTAAAACAGTAAATTTCCATAACTACCACATTTTTATTGTAACTATCAGAAAATTACAAACTACTTGAGCGCAATGTTTCAATAAACCACACATAGGTTGAATGCCCACAAATGCAACAGTCTGGGATGCGGGATCTACTTGTCTGTAATTGACATCTAGGACGTAAACGTCATAATCCAAAATAGGTTTAGTTCTATAAACTCTGATGTTCTGAGACAATTTTGAAGAAAGGAAGTGCAGGAAAAAAATATAGCTGTTACAGTTAGCTGAAAAATTACTCCCTCCGTTCTAAATTAGATGACTTCCATTTGTCCAAATGTGGATTATCTATACATGATTGCAGCAAGTGACATCTGAAATAGACATACATCTGCAAGTTTAATCTGGGTTGCTTTAAAGATGTATATTTTACATCAAAGGTTGCTCTACTTGATTTGATTTCCGACCTACAAAACTTGGTGGTTGGCGAAACTGTAGCAGTTATAATACACGTGACAGAAAAACACAAGTTGATGGGTCACTTGTGTCAATTAAACTGACAAGCGGGGCTGATTCTATCTCATATAGCCGGAGCATATAGGTGTGAGGTTTACTACAACAGTATGGTCAAGTATGTGCAAATGTAAACCAGACAGTTGATATCTTAACCAAGGATTAAATGGAAAGTGTAGTTGTACATGCCTGCATTGATCTCATTCATGGCTCTCTTCACATTTTCATCTGGCTCAATATCAACAATCAGAGTTTGCACAATCTCATACCCATAGGCGGACATTGCCTACACAGCAGATAAATTAGATTAGTAAAAATATAACATATGCTATAGAAGACCTGATACATGATGAACAAAAACCTTTTCAAGTTCATTCTCCACAGCCTTTGCTATTTCGTTCTTTTGCTCAAAGACATCATCCAAGATCATCTTTGGAACGCTAGCCCTGATCACTGCACACGATGAATAGAGACCTATTAGCATCAAATACATCATCCAAGTTCTAATAGAATTGAACGAAGAACGAAATTGCAACATATAGAATCGGCAATGTTCAGGTAAATACCATGGTAGGATGAGCAAATTTATTTGTGCAGTGGAATTGTAAACTGCAGTTCAGAACATATGGCAATCTTACCATCGAAGACATAGGACTGGATTTGCCCCCGGGTGTTGCTAAGCTTGTAAAACGCATCAGATGCTTTATCAGCGAGAGCACGGTACTGCACGGATGCCACAACATTGACGAAGACATTATCCTGCAGATTAATCAAGATATACATCATCAGGGAGCTACGAAAATACAAAACTTATTCTTTTGTCTTTGAATTATAGCCATTCATATGAGAAAACATAGGTATTGTTAGTACATATTCTCAATAAACGATAATATAGACTAAAAAGCATTACTTCTCATAAGTATTTCAGTCATGCGTGATATTCCTTCTGGCACCTTTAGCATAGTACAAAACAAAGAATGAAAACAGAAGATATGAGGAAAGTAGGAAACCTTAGTCTTTGTTTCACATTGACATCCAGCTGCTGCACACGCAGTGAAAGATATCCAGCAATCTGCTGCCCTATACACCATGGCAAGCAGTGGCATCCAGGCTCCAGAATCGCATCAAACTTTCCAAAAGTCTCCTTGATGGCTACTGTTGATTGATCAATCTGTATCAAACCAAGTACCTGACCCATGGCTTATCTACAAAGGAATAAAAGGAGGATTAAAAATGGTGTCGTACACTAAAGATCATATATACAAGCATCTAATGTTTTTGCATGATATTGGCTTATGACCACTCTTGGTGCTGATTTCTCCAATGGAGCTAGCTGTTTCGAAAGATTTCAGAAAATCAACAGTGTACCAATCAATCAACACATGTAACTGAAAACTTTGTAAATGATAGCATCACAGAACTAAACTCAATAGTCATCATGATTTTACACAACGACAAACTGTATGCGCATATGCTGGCTAATGTCTCAAATGGAAACACGACAAATTGCAATTTTAGACAGCTTATGGCAAAGAAAATAGTATTAGTATTGCAAACAACATATAGATTATGTAAATGATAGCATCACAGAACTGAACTCAATAGTCATCATGATTTTACACAACGACAGATTGTATGCTAGATAGCATATGCTGGCTAATGTCTCAAATGGGAAACACGACGAATTGCAATTTTAGACAGCTTATGGCAAAGAAAATAGTATTAGTATTGCAAACAACATATAGATTATGTAGCATTAGTGCATTACAATGACAAACCACAACATATTTCAATGGTCTCAGGACAACAATTCCAAAACAAAGGTACTACGGTAGCCCCATGAAGAAGAAACAAAATCCAGTATAAACAAGATGCACTTACGAACTGAAAGTGTGGAAAGAATAACACAAACAAAGGCATACACTTGATTTTCCTAATGCAGAGCAGGAAGCCAAGGTTTGTCCGCTTTAGGGTGTTCTTGGGAGCTATACAGAGTACACCGCAGATAAATATATAGTGGCAGATAGAGATAATGGAGCGGAACGTTGCGTGCAACTTGATGCCAACTCAGGAGGGTGCTTCCGATCATTTGTTTTGGTCAAAAGTCAAATGTTCAGCCCCACTAGGCCATTCAACAGCTAATAATCAGCACGTCGCAATCTGTAACGGCTTACAGGCGATATCCATCTAAGACAATTAAACAGGAATAAACCATACAGCCACTTGGCCATGCCAGAGTATTATCTTGTATCCTACACCACTAGATATTTGCAGCTGTGCTGTGGCCACCGTGCCAAAAACCAAGCAATTGTATAAAAATATCTGCTTGACTGAAATTTCAAAGCCGTGGGCCGTGGCGACAGTCTGGAACAGCTCGAACCGAGTTCGGTATCTATGCAAACATCACACATCTACACCAGAAACAAGACCACTAAATAATAAGTTGAAGGGGGCTGAACAAGAAACACACGCCCGTGCCCTAAATTTGTTCGTCAGTCCGCGGAAACAACAAGAGAATTGAAGCCGCGACAAAAGAAAAAACCCTAATGAATCTTCGGCGCCGGACAAGACGTGAGGACGAATCTAGAAATAATAACTGGAATTGCGAGCCAAATTCCAAGAAACAATGTTCTAAAGAGAAATATCCCCACGAAGCCTAGAGAACAACTTCTCAAAATTACCACACCCAAACCACGGTCCAAGACCTAACACGGGAGGAATTAGCAAGAAACAAGCCCGATTCCAAGAAACCTAGAGAAGTCGCTGTTACCCCTATTAGCCCGATCAAAATTGACGCCGCGGCCCTCAAGAGGATGAAATTAAGGGTTAGGTCGATCAGGAAACGAACCGTAGGGCGAGACAGAGGATAGCGAGGATGAAGAACGCGAGCTGCTGCCTGCTCTCGAGATTAGATTGGTTCGTCCGGCGGCCGTCTGGTCTGCTTGGTTGGTTTCTTCGGCCTCAAATCGCGCTCTAGTTTATGGCACAGTTCTTGCGCGTTGTGGGGATTTCCTACCCTTCTTCCTCGGCGCTGCTCTGTTATGTGGGACAGTGTTCAATCACCGTTGGAAAAGAATCTGAACGCACGTCTGGGATCGTCTGCCGCAGATATTTATTTTTTTACAACTTGCCGCATGTATGTAACCGTTGGAAAAGAATCAAGTAGTCGGAAAACATGGGGAAAGTCATTTTGCCACATGGGAGCTGAGTATGCTCCTGCCATCGGAGAAATATTTTGAAATATCAGAAAATTTCTAACAAAACTTTGGCACGTATGTCTCAACATTTCATGTACGCAAGCGAAAGTTTCATGAAAAACCGACATTTTTGTGGGCTGCGTAGAAAGTGAAAAAATATGTCACATGAAAAGCTTTTTTAACGTTTTTTTTTCTTTTTACATGACGCAAAATTTATATTTTTTGTGAAATGACTCTCTGAGCATACGAAATACTAAGTTGTACGCGCGCAATTTTTTATCGGAACTTTTTGACATTTTCATATGCATTTAAAATGCATTTTAATCGGGAGCATATGCTCCCATGTGTCAAAACACCTCTCCCGAAAACATTGTGCATTCCTGCTTAGTTTGCTTTTTCCCGAGAGGTTCGCCCATTTATTAATACTCATCAACAACTGTGTAAAAACTGGCAAGAGTAATAAAACTTATAAATGAGTACTTGGACCACATAGCGACGACTCATATTAGTCTGCTCAGCAAGACAGATTTTGTTCTAATGTGCTTATTTCATAGTAAATATTATTAGAAATTAGCGAAAAATAAGGCAAAAGGATCAAACAAACACAAAAGTAGGAAAAATCAGTGAGGTCCACTTGTTCTGCCAAACAACGGGCTTCATGTGGCCTGCCGCAACCAGCTGCTGAGTTTCAAAGCAAGGGGCACATAGACGAACTGCCTGGTAGAACCATTATAGACCCTATTACTGAGTGTATTTTATCATCGCTTATGACAAATATATCTTCTCTTGCATCTATGCAAAAAGGGGCCATGGAGCCATGGACAATTGCATAACTACTACTGCCTCTGGTCCGATTAAATTGTCGTAGACAGTGTACTACGTTAGTACAAAGTTCTACCAAGCTGGCGATAGTTATTACGGATCAGACGAGTATGTTATTTTGGCCATGTCAAGAATTTTTTTCTCAAAGAATATTTGCTCTATCTGTTGGACACGATGTGTATGTGTGCATATATGCTGAAATATTGCTTTGGTTGTTGTCATCTCAATTGTTACTTTGGAGCTGAAAAATATGCTTCATAGCTATCATAGTTTCTAGACAAAAGCAATCTAAATACATAAGTATATATAATTCATTCACGATATGAGGAACTTGCCCAAGAATATCGACATGGCAAATGGCCAAGCGATGATAACTTTTTGTTTCACGCCAATGTCCAATCCAACTCTATAACCAAAACTATCGATTATATTTAGTACATTATTATAACTTTTTAGTTGATTGAGTGATATAAAGGAAATTTCTTGGTAAAGATATATGAGGAAAATTCTTCATGTGCATTGCACATGCACGATTACTCGTAGAAAATTAATTATTAGAATTTAGTAAGCATTGACTTAGCAATTTTTGGTTGATCTCGGGCGACCTAGCATAGGAATGACGTACAAAGATATAAAGGTGTACTGTATCCCGTCCGATCAAAATCTGGCAAAGCCTAAGCCGATCTACCATGTCGTCACTCGTCACCAACAATTCGTCCTTCTCTTATGAACATCTAATGCTCATTCAAATAGTCTTTCACATAAGAAACGAAAACCAAACCCTAGAGACCTAGATCCATGGTGGCCTGTGAGCAGACTTGCCCGAAATAGATGCAGCATCATATTCATATCCATCTACTACACGCAAAGGCGTAATGGATGGATCACTACAAGCCTAGCTAGCTACGACCTGGAGCTGGAGCTGGAGAGCGAGCTAGCGCGTTCGTCCGTGCTTTCGCAGAAGCTTCCTTCGATTTCATGGCCGGTGGAGGTTTTCCTGGAGCAGCGGGGCAGGGCGAAACGGCCGGAGCTTTACTTGGCTGAAACCGGAAAGACGTGTGATCCACAGCAACCGCGCGCGTCAGGAATATATCGGGTTCGATCGGTTTCAGTTCTTGATGGAACCCGGGGAACCACGTTCTGAGAATAGGGTAGACTTGTACTCCTAGTAGAGGTGGCGTGGTGAACTCGAGACCGTGTTTCTAAAGTTGACACAAGTTTTTATCTCCAAGTGGGTCATCATGGCCGACGGTCCAACAAAAAATTGATAGTGTCATATTTTCGAACTACTAGTGCGTGATTATAGATGTAAATGTGTAACTGGTTGCATACATTACGACACGTAAAGTTGAACATTTATGAGACTTGTCATTTTCATTAATTAAGAAGAAAATAGTTGACCAATTAATTAGCAGAAAAGGCAGAAACCCGATACAAACACGCTCGCCGATCGCCATGGAACACAACCACCGCGAGGGCACACACATCCTACCTGGCTACCAACAGAAGCACACACACACCAAAAATGAAGACCGTTGTCGAGGTTTGTCCACATGCGTTATTATCATCACTCCTCCTCGAGCCAACGACTCCGACTTCATCGAAGACAACCACCTAAGAAGACCTCGCCATAGCGGTGACGCGAAGCTCACGTTGGCCCATGCCAAACTGTCGACCATTCGGGCAGAACACTGGCAGCTCCAATTCTAGTGAAAAGGTCTGAAGAGGAGATGCGTGAAAGGATCGTATGGCCACCTAGAGGGGGGGTGTGAGTAGGTGCTACTCCAAATTTTAATACTTTTTTGAGTTAGGCTTGACACAAAGGTAAATTATCTAAATATGCAACTACGGTGAATTTAACTATATGACAAGTTAACTCTAAGCAACAACAAGATACAAGTAAAGACTAAAGGATAAGGAGTAACCGAACGGGAAGCACGCGGAGACAAGTATATATTCCCGAGTTCCTCCTTTTTGGGAGTACGTCTCGTTGGAGGGGTGTGAGCTTCACCACAACAGGCTTGCTCAACGCCACAAATACCTCACCCTATTCTCCGGTGAATCTCACCACAAAGGTCTAGTTCACCTTCACTATCGGAATCCTTCAAGACGCAATCCGGAGCCTTTACAACAATCTTGCGGCACACACCCACAACTGAATTGGAGGCTCCCAACACACCACAAATCTGTCACACAAAAGCAACAAGTAAGAACAACAAGATGCCTACGTTTTCCTAGTAGAAACCCTAGGCTCAAATCCTCAAGTGAATGAGGGGGAAATGAAGAACGCCTTGGTAGACTTGTAAATCGGGGCCTTCATCTACAATCCTCCGAAGATCAACAAGTTTGGTTGGAGGGATTGGAAGATCTAGAAGTTTTGGGCTTGCAACAATGGTGGTCAAAGATATTCTGGTCGAGCTACTTGAGGTCGAAGAAGGGGAGGGGTATTTATACCCCTCCACAGATCTAGCCATTGATGAAACCTGGGGGCCGGATATTCCGGTCCAAGTGAGGATCGGAAATTCCGGTTCGCGGAATATTCCGGCCTCAGACCAAATGTACGGCCCAAATCTCCGGGGCAGTCCAGAGGCTCGCGCATTTGGCATGCAAAATTCCTTAGCCGTTTTTTCGCCTGGGAGTTCTTGGGGCCGAAAATTCCGGTGTCCACCAGAATGTCTGGCCCAAATGTCCGGAGTAGTCCAGAGGCTCGCGCACTCAAGTCCTTACCCATTTTCATCCGAGGCGAATTTGGGGCCGGATATTCCGGTCTGGAGTAGACCCGGAATATCCAGTCTCCTGGGAAGTTTTGTGCTGGCTCTTTGAGTACGATGCAAAGGTATCTATCACAACTAAAACCTGCATCTCTTAACACCATATTAGATGAATCACTAGTGTTGTTGCCTAACACACAAAACACAAAGGGATTAAGAAATGTTCTTTCAATGTGCAAGGCTTGCGTCAAAGAAAATCGTTCGAATGAACGTCAGTTTTGACTTGAAGCAAGAGAAGACCAACACAGAGAACTTGTCGAACACGCCGAAAAATAAGCGAACAACGAAGACAAGCTGCGACCAAACCATCACTTGTCGGCGTCGTCGTTGCCACGCAAGACTCCATGTAAAATCCTCGCATTGTCAGTTGGACACCTGTCAATCACGATGCCTGCAAGTCCAGCACTGAGGGAGCACGTAGGGGAGCACACTCTTCAAGATGATGCCCTCAAGAGGGGAAGCGACACGAGATCAACGACATGATGTCTATTTTTTCTGATTTGGAAAAACAAATTTCTAACGAGTGTGTAACAAAATATTTTAATGACCTTTATGTATGGAACAATTATTTTGGTGGTGTGAACGATGGATATGCATTTGTACCATAATTTAAATTTCTAAAATTAAGCTCCCTAAATATTTTATTAGTGTTTTATTTCATTTGTATGTGACCAATCAAATAATGAAACTGCCGAAGAACCCAACGTAGGTACCCCTCGCATGTCGCAATTCAACCTTTTCGTTGGGGGACTAAACCGGATCCACTGCCTCTAGCAAACTTTGAGAAAATGGTATCTTCAAACAATAGATATGCGACATAAATAGAAAAATAATTACACACACATGTGAGGATTTACGTGAAAAAACCTTCTCAAACTGAGGGGTAAAAATGTGGACCAACCTGTCCACCCAAGTTCCACCATGAACAATTTGGGTACATAGTCTTCTCTAAAACCTATTGAGATTTACAAATATACGTCACCACATTGCCAACTGACAAAATAACAACAACAAAAACAACAAGAGGCAAGATAATACCAAATCAGAGATGTCACAGTTTATACCCCTTTGGTAATCAAGCTGGTATCTCAAACCATTTTTCAAAATGCACCACTTTTGGTATAAGCGCAAACATATGTCTTACCAACATACTTACTCAAAATGAGATCAATCGGATATCGTTTGCCTGTCAAACTATTCACCTACCAAAACAACTCCGTGCTGAATTTCTAGTACTCGCTCCGCCCCAAAATAAGTGTCTTAGATTTGTCCAAAAGAGGATGTATCTATACATGTTTCATGTCTAAATACATCATTTTGGGACATTTTGGGACGGAGGGAGTATAAAACTTCACATACAACAATTACTTCATCTTGATCTTCCAAGTTGAATAATTTGTACCATTCAAAAATGCCATTTTGTTTGTATTCACTTCCTTCATACTCCACTCAGTTCAAACCAAATTTGTTCTGAACTTGAGTACAAAATGAATCTCGGATCTGATACCACTTTGTTGGGGGATCAAATTTGATAGCCCACTGCCTCTAGCAAACTCCGAGGATAGCTTCAGACAACATATATGTATCGGAAATATAAACACAATTGAATGCACACGTGAGTACAAGAATTTACGTCCAAAAGCCTTCTCAACTTGAAACATTTGGACGACTCCTGAATTGTTTGTTCACTGAAAATTCAGCACGAGTTCATACTTTTTTGGGTCAAGTTTCTATTTGTGCGAATAAATCAGGATCTTCCGAACTTCCGGTCAATTTTCAGGGAGAGCGACTATTTCGTGCAATAGAAACTTCAAACTTTCCTTGTGGTACCAGAACTCAATTTAAGCAGCTCAGTTTATTTCAAACCCAAGAGAAACAAATCAGCCTAAACTCACTTGCCATTTCTGCAATAAGCGAATTTGTACACAGCTACACATTTAGAATCTTCATCCTAAAAAAAACCCAGAAATCACCACCCAGTTCAAATCTCAATCTAAGCTAGGTTCGACGCGCGCCGGCGCTAGGAGAGGACGTCGAAGGCGCGGGCGTCCTTGGCGACCCTGATGAAGACGTCCTCCAGCGTGGTGTCCGCCACGCCCCACGCCTGCACGGGGAACATGCCCCTCGCCGCCGCCACCGCGCGGAACACGCCGTCCAGCCTCACCTCCCGCTTTGGCAGCTCGAACTTCTGAGTCCCCGACATGCCGTAGATCTTGGTGGCGCTAGGGGACAGCTCCCTGATCAGCCGTGCCACCTCCTCCTCGTGCTCAACCGCCGTCGTTATCGTCAGGACACGGGTGCCGCCGTATCTTGCTTTCAACTACATCATTGAAATTAGCATTGCCAGCGTCAGATCTTCTGACTGTAGTGGTCAGATGATTTACAAGACCGAGCCTTTACAGGTGAACTTTTACTCTACTAGCATTGTTGTAAATTCTAGTGTACATACCTCCTTGGGTGTTCCAAGACACTGGAAGTTCCCGCTGACGAAGATCCCGACGCGATCGCATAGCTCCTCGGCCTCTTCCATCGAGTGCGCTAAAATGTCACAGGTCAAGTCGTTCAGTTGTTTAAATGCAGATTCTTGTAGCATCATGTTGATGATGGTTAGCAATGGAAGGTCTGAATGACAAGAGGGGAATTGAGTACTTGTGAGTATGATGGTGCATTCTTTCTTTGCTCGCTTGATAACGTTCCACAGATCATTCCTGGATCTCGTGTCCAGTCCGGTGCTCGGTTCATCCATGTACACCACCTGATTAGTCACAACGAAAACTCATGGCACTTACTGCATACTGAATTGTTTCCAAGATCAATTGTGTGGAAGGGAAAGAAGAACTCATCGCGGGGATTACTTTGGGATTGCCTATGAGCGCGATGGCCACACTGAGCCTTCTTTTCATGCCACCGCTGTACTTCTTTACAGATTTTTCGCCGAAACCGCAGTGGAGAAGATTTACGCTCTTCAGGGATTCTTCGACTGCCTGGATCAAGAGACATCTGATGATAAAATAAAATGAATTTCTAGTCATGGAGAAAACATCAGCTGAACATGTAGAGGTATCATATAGCATGCATTAAGTCTCTGTGAAGCTGATATTCTACAGTATTCTACACGTTGTCTACTAGTTCATGGTTTTGCTAGACTACCTTCATCAGAGCAGCACCTGTGAGATTCTTCATTCGGCCATAGAACAGTAGATGTTCTCTTCCTGTCAGGGTCTCCCAAAGCAAACTGCATATATTGGCGCGTGAAATTTTGGTTAGCATCGCAACACTGACAAACAAACAAAAAAGCACAAAATTGCAAGACTGATCAGTAGTGATCTTACTCGTGCTGCGGACATACGCCTATGTTTTCATATATCTCATTCATATCTTTTCTCAAATCCATACCATGTATATAAGCAGTTCCATAAGTCGGCGCCACAAGCCCAATCATCTGCATGTATAATAGCCATAACCGTGTCAAATGTTTTTGTTATTGCACATATAATTATGGCATCTTAACATTGTTTTGCTAGATTAAAAAATGACAATGAAATAAATTGAGGTACTGATGATTCATGAGAAAGTAGGTGACAAGTTGAAGTGTTAATAGCCTCTAACACATGGTCACTCTGTCTAGTTGAAGTTAATCCGACAACACAAGCATCGCAGCATTTAAACTGTCACTCACCATGTTGAGGAAGGATGTCTTCCCTGCCCCATTGGGACCAAGCATTCCGAAACACTGCCCTTTGCGTAAAGCAAGCGACAACCCTCTGACAGCAAGCTTGTCAGGGTTCCCATTCTTTCCACGATACACTTTCTTCAGATTGTGGCAGATTATCATATTCTTAGTGTCCATTTCATTTAGTAACCGTTTCACCACTTTGCGCTGAAAGTCAAATTTTGAAGAATAGTTCAGAATTGTCTGCCTACTGAATAGTTCATAGTATATCATATATTCTTAACAAACCTCAAGGAAAACATCAGCCTTGGCCATATCAGCAAAGACTTTCTTGGAACCCTGCCTCACTTTATCTGGTCTCCATGTTGGCGACGAGTGATTCGTCGACAGAATTCCGAAGAGAAACAGAGGATGCCATGCAGGTCTATGATCCAATAAAAATGCCAAGGGAAGCAGGAGTATCCATTCTATGGACATCAGAATCAAAACCTCTTTCATCCCGTTGATCGGGTCATTCAAGTCCCCCCATTGCATTCCAGATTTTCCCTTGTGTCGACCTGAAGCTGCATACTCTGCTAACTCATAAACTCCGCGGTAGAGGGAGAACCCGGGAACGAGCTCCATTATTGCAAGCCAAAGCCCTAAACAAGTAACACGATTACTTCTCAATGGAAATGGAACGAAGCAGCCACATAATTGCAAAGTTTAGGAGAACTGCAATAAAAACTTACTTGGGAAGGTAGCTTCCTCAATGAACAACTTCAGAAGGGCTTCTCCCAGAAGGCTAGAGCCAAAGACGTAAATGTAACTAATTACTGTAACACATAAACGCTTGTTCAGATTAGCATATCAAAGTCCAAAGAGCCACATATTTGTGGAAACAGAAGGACTAATGTACTGACCATTAGCAGTTTGGACCGATGAGAAGAAAGACGCGAAGAGAATGGCAAAAACAATCTGGAGGTTGATGTAGATGAAAAAGAACAAAAACTGTATGCCGTAACTATTTAATCTGAATATGTCAAGACCTGCAAAACAAGAGTAAAAAGTTCTCTGCGTGATTAGAATCTTATTTGCACTTTTTTTTTGATAACCTCTTGCTCGATTGATACACACAACGATTATTTTCAGGCATTGAAACTTCAAGTTGGATAACTTGGAGTTAACTTAGTACCTATAAATGAGCCGAAAAGCACAAAGAGCATCATGTATGCTGCCGAAAGGGATAAGAAGTAGGAATAAGATATCAGCCAATATGGTCCATCCTTTAGTCCATGCATTTTCATCATCAGTCTTAGCTTGTGCTGCTTCTCGTAAACAAGATATGCCGATATTACCTGGTAAAACAGTTGAAGTATGTTTACCGAAAAGCTTAACATACAAATCCAATATACTGCAGTAAAAGGACTGTAGACGACAGAAAAATTAACTCACTGGAAGGAGGAGTTGCACTGTCCATGTAAAGAAGAGTGCAGCAAGGAGAGTGGTGAGGTCCAGCCTAATTCTGATTGCAGATTTGGGCATCTCTTTGATAAATTCTAGGCGCATTTCTGCATTTTCTCCTCGATGAACTTTTAGATATGCAGTGGATACCTGCATTACAAATGCATAATAGTTAAAGGTGGTTCCTTTGTAGATATCAATATCATCAAGAAGATTGATAAGAGTTGCTGTAATGCCGTTTTGCCACAGCTAGGGAGTACAGTAGACCAGTTCTTGAATAAGATTTTTTTGAATTCAAACACATGTGCTTTATGAGTTATGCTATTTTCCTCATTCCAACAGTAAGTTACATAATACTGAAAATTTGCAAGCAAGTGTAAGTACCATATTAACCAACCGTGCAACACGCAAAACTGTCATGGGGTGGTGTCCATTATCCCTGCTGAAGGTGGAGTTGTATGAGATATACGTGGAAGCGTCCCTTGCTCGTATCAAGAAAGTCATAACCTGCGGAGTTGAATCCTAAAAATAAGAAACAAAATTGCACGTAGAAGTAGATATGAAATTAAAATTAATATTCAGATGAGGCTACCAGCAAGGAATTCATTCGATCTCCTCCTCTTATTTGCACCCTTATAACCCTTAAACAGATGGCGATTTATCACGGATGAATTCTGGCACCATAATGCCAAACCTTGAACACACTCCACATCTGCTCCATTTCACAAAGAAAGATATACAGGATCAGAAGGCTGTTATCGATCGTACATACAATCCGCATCAAGCAAGATACACATCAGGAACGGTATCTCCTTACCGATATCGATGGGCAGTCCATCTGAACTTGCTGAAACATTGCGTGGAGGCCAGGAACATTTGGGTTGGATGACATATAAGGTCTCGTTGGGCACAAGACCGGGCTCGACGAACAGCACATGAGCGGGCAATGTGCTCGAACCCTGCAAGGAAAGGATCGACACGTGTAAGTGTAAAAATACAAAATTCTTTGCTAAAACCTTAAACCTCATGGATCAAACAAGTACTCACGGGGACTACTTTGGAGAGCTCATCAAGATACTGTGAAGAATTCATAGTTGCAGACATCGGGAGATAGTCTGAAGCAGGTATCGCTGGGAACAGCCCCCTTCCAAGGTCTGTCAAAAGGTTATTTGGGTCAGTCAAACAGCCAGTACACAGCAGAAACGCATGCAAATGAGAAAGTGATTCGTTGTCTATATTCTGCACGTAGTACTTTGAGAGAAGCCACGGTTGCGGCCGGTGAGGAGCACGGTGACTGGGCCGCACGGCTCCGACGCGTTGGCGCTGGTGCACGCCGCGGTCAGGCGGCCGCGCACGGAGGCCGGGACGGTGGGCACCTGCACGAGCGCCGGCCACCTGGGCGGCGCGGTCACCTCGCAGCCGATGGCCTGCGTGGGCGTGGAGTACTGAACGCCGCACTCCGTCCTCTCGCAGTTCCCCGTGGGGCCGGCGACGCAGGCGCAGCCGCACTGGAACGGGGGCCTGCCGAGCTCGCGGTCGACCATGGTCTGGATGCCGAGGAGCAGCAAGCAGAGGAGCACCGGGAACACGGCGATCCCGGCGTTGGTCCTCGAGTTCCTCCTCTGCACACACATGGAAGTTGGCATCTCTTGATAAGACAGAAGAGAATGAAAATGCATATGCAATGTTCGTTCGGGAACAGGAGCAAGAGAGTCACCTGGAAGGAGAGGTTCTTGAGGAGGAGGGCATGGACCTGCCTGCAGAACCTGGCGAGGCCACGCATGCGGCCACCCGACGTCGCAGGCCCCATGACTTGTGTTCTCAGACAGATGAGAAAGATTGTTAACGCGGGAGTGAGATGAAAGCAAGCCAAAAATCTCCCAGCACTTCCCAAACACTCCCTCTTCCTGTGTGATATATGTTGGAGATGGAGCCTCGGTCAGCGTGGCGCTTCGTCGTGTCCGGCGTGACCATTACGCGTTCTAGCTATGCTGCCGTCCACGGAGGGATGCGTGGAGAGCTTGGATCGAGCGGTTCTTCCATGGATCCTGCACGCGCTTCTGACTGAGGTACAAAAGAGGAAACTTGCGCTGAACTCAACGCCGCGCCGCCCACCTTAACTCCGGCCGGGTGTTACGCTCGCGTCGCACAGACATTTGGGCAGCAGTAACCGAAGAGCGCGCGGCCGTTACGTTAGGAGGGGCCGGGCGATCTGGCTTAACTTATCTCTCTAGCTAGAGACACATGTCGTCTAGTATATGTAGCTTTGGGGCCGGCCGGCCGGGACCGGAGATATACAATTAATACTGTATTATCCAACTTTGAAAAAATCAGTTTGGTTGAATGAATAAGACAGTTGAGAACCGGAGCAACGGAAACATCGGGTTCACCGTCGCTTTTGGCAAATATAAGAATCAAAGAATGGCGTTCACCATCGCGGTCACTCTGGCTTAGCACGCACAACATGCATATGGTCTCCTTGTTGCCTCAAGAAAAATGGTACTCTCTCTGTTTTTTAATATAAGATGTTTTACCATTTGTCCACATGCACATGCATACAAATGTATGTAGACACATTTTAGTATGCATGTTCACTCATTTTAGTGTGCATATAGACAACATGTATAACACCTAAAACATCGTATACTCACTCCGTCCAAAAATAAGTGTCTCAAGTTTGCTCAAAAGTGGAGTTATCTAGACATATTTCATGTATAGATATATCCACTTTTTGTCAAACTTGAGACACTTATTTTTAGACGGAGTGAGTATTAAAAAACGGAGGGAGTAGCACTAGGCGGATTCCTTGGAGTTGCCTCCACTTCTAATCAGCATTACCACATCTACCCTGTTGTGACTTGTGAATGGAATGAAAGGGATAAGAGTAGCATGATCAGACCGCGGCCTCCTCGGTGTTTTCGCAAGTATCAAACATTGAAATAGCAGTCACAAACATCAGTAGAAAGATTCCTGCCCGAGATACAGAGTAGCAGCATCAGAGTTTCGAACGTAGGGAGCAGAACTGAAGGAACGTAGGGAGCACAACCACTGAAATAGCAGTCACAAAAGTTCGTACTAAAAGATCCCCGTTCGGGATAGTACAAAGAAGCAGCTTTTATTAGAACCAGAGTTCCGAATATACGGAGCAGATATGCACTTGTTGTATTCTACTGCAACATGAGCCCAACCATGCATGCTGACCAAGAAGGTGACTGCTGCGCAAATACGCAAACAAAATTCCACATCTCAAACTCGAGATGCTTGCTTCTCAGGCAAACCAAGTGCGTATCCCCAGATACATATAATTGAGCTAGCTGTTTATCTGCTAATATATTACCGGCGATACTATCTCACCAGAAGATAAAATTAAACTTGTGTAAGACTAGGGGCATCTGAAATCGCAACTGAATATATTACCAAGATAGAGCAGTATCCTATGCTACCTCCCTTGCAACTTCAGCTGACCAGAAGATCTTAAAATATGTCAACAGATACTGTGATTCTACAGAATATCAGGCCTACCTCTACCTATTCCAAGAGAACAGCACTGAAGTCATATATTTCGCAATAACATGACGTGTGATGTGCAATTGAAATGAAATTTTACTCTCCAGAGGGAGCATGACTAGAACACAAGTTTTCAGTTTAGCAGTAAAAGTGTCGTAAATTTATATTACTTGCTACCAACTTGTTTTCTGGGAGCATCCAAAGTACCTTGAAAGAAAATTCCATCAAGATCAACTGTTGGTGATGGAAGGAAAATTTGTGGAAAATAGATGCTCAAGAAAATATTGATGACATGGAAGCTATGTGTAGTGATGTCGCAGGCATGTGGGATCCACCTCAACAAATAGCACTTCTGAAACACCCGATGATGAGGAGTTGATCATTCCCATTCGAACGGTAATCAAGTCTAGGGTTAAAAAGTGTCTCTTTTTCAAAATTATGACATATGAACATGGTACATTGTATTTGACAATTTTACAAGTTAATTTGAGATATACAGTTTTACATTACTAAATTTACACCTCAGGTGTCATACTAAGCAAAACAATAGCGGAGTTCACACTGTCAAGCTTCATGCGCTGACCACTATTCCAAAAGACCGATCTGATGGAAAGGGAGGGCAATCCACTTATACACTCAACACCCCTCCTCACATGTGACGGTCACAGACAGGTCAACATGTGTAAACTCAGAGGTAGGCGCATGAAGAGAAAGGGGCCTTGTACGTGGACGGAGGGGGCATCAGCAATTTTTAGAAAATTGCGCGCCACACAGGACTCGAACTCGAGACCTTGGCTCTGATACCATGTCAAGCTTCATGCGCTGACCACTATTCCAAAAGACCGATCTGATGGAAAGGGAGGGCAATCCACTTATACACTCAACACACACAAGCATCCTACACCCTCGACAAAGGAAAAGAATAATCACCTATAAATCGGATATACTAGTTACGCATTCTCATTGAATGCTTGCGCTCCCTTGGCAACCTTGATGAAGACATCCTCCAAGGTGGTGTCAGCGAGGCCCCAAGCGTGTATGTTAAAACGGCCTTTTGCATTCTCAACTTCATGGAATACGTCTGCTATCTTCACCTCCTCCTTTGGCAGCTCAAACTTTTGTGTTCCAGATATGTGATATATCCGGTTTGCACTTGGAGACAAACGGTGAACCAACTGTTCAACCTCCTGTTCATGTTCCGAAGATGTTGTCATTGTGAACACGTAGGTTCCCCCATATCTTGCTTTCAGCTGCAGAACATTGCAGCGGAAATTATTGTAAGTGTTGAGTAAAGTTGGACAGCTACACAAAATGTACTTCTGTGCTTGATAGAGGTAAATAGGTAAGTTACCTCTTTTGGATTCCCAATGCATTGGAAACCACCATCAACAAAAATTCCAAGCCTATCACATAGCACCTCTGCCTCTTCCATTGAATGTGCTGTCAAAAAACATACACAGTGAATTAAAATGTATATATCAAAGCAATGAAGAGAGTATTAGGAAAGTTAAATACTTGTAAGAATAATGGCACGGTTCTTCTTTGCTTCCTTCACAACACTCCACAGGTTATTTCTTGATGCTGGATCTAGCCCAGTGCTTGGCTCGTCCATGAAAACAACCTAAAAATATATATATATAATTTTCAGTTGCAGGTTCCACTATATGTTGTGCAACTGATAACATAACAAGAATAAGATTAGTACCTTGGGGTCCCCAATTAAGGAGATCGCAACACTAAGCCTCCGTTTCATGCCCCCACTATACTTCCCCACTTGCTTATCGCCGACACCGCCACGGAATAGGTTAACACTCTTCAGAGAGTCATCAGTTGCCTGACAGAACAACATATGTTTACAGTTCAAATATTGATGCATTCATGCATGTCATGATCTGAACTGTTACTGCATGGCAGAACCATGAACATACAGCACCGGAAGAATGAGATAAATTATAATATACATTGGTGCACACATACAAAAATTGCAGAACTGTACCTTGAGTAACTCAGCGCCTTTAAGATTCTTCAGTCTCCCATAAAACAACAGATGCTCTCTTCCCGTCAATGTCTCCCAAAGTAAGCTATATTTCAAAAGGCATTAGCATTTCTGCAACGTACTGTGCCTGGAGTGGTATACAAAATATTATGTTAGATTGATTTTGGATAAAGTCCTTACTCGTGTTGTGGGCAAACACCCATAGTTGTGTAGATGTCATTCATATAAGTCCGTATATCCATTCCATGTACATAAGCAGTGCCAGATGTAGGTGGAATGAGCCCAATCATCTGTGGAGGAAAAATGGAAAAATCTCAGTAACGACTGAATATATTGGCTACCTTTGTCAAAATATGAACACACTTATGTCTTGTTACTGTACCATACTGATGAAGGATGTTTTCCCAGCCCCATTCGGGCCGAGCATTCCGAAACATTGGCCTTTTGGGAGGGCAAGAGATAATCCACGAACTGCGAGCTTGTCAGGATTTCCATCTTTTCCATGGTAAACCTTCTTTATGTTATCACATATAATAGCATGGTTTGCATTGGGTTCCAACAGAAGCTGCTCAACTACCTCTCTCTGTGCATAATAAGAAATGCATTATCATTAAAATGCATATCTTGCATTGGGTTCCATATAAAAATGAGTAGGTATCTTTGAGATATGTAAGGGATTAGCCTACTTCTTGAGTAGCGTCAGGGTTCTCCATTTCAAGTATTACTTTAGATCCCATTCGGCCAAAGCTATGCCTCCGGAATGATACAGCTCGCTTTTTAAAGCATTTCAAGAAGGTTAACAATATTTTTCGGAGTCCACCACCCAATGATGAGACTTTATCCAAATAAAATGCCAATGGGAGAAGTATTGCCCATTCAACAACCATGATAATCAATACAGTACGCATTCCATTCACCGGGTCACTCAAATTAGACCACTTCATACCGTTGGTTCCCATAGCAGTTCCAGAGAACGCATATTGACCAAACTCGTATAACCCTCGGTAAAGTGAAAATCCAGGGATGATCTCCATGACTACTATCCAGCCCTCTTTGTATAGGAAAACAAAGCTTGTCATGCTTATGATGTAAAGAGAGTTGTCAAGCATAAATAAGAAAGAAACTTACTCGGAAAACCATTATCCTCAACAAAAAAACGCAGAAGAAATGCCCCTAGTAAACCAGAACCAAATACATAAATGTAACCAACCACTGCAGCAGCATAATTTAAGATTAGTTAATCACAGAATATTATAAGCACTCTTTTTTTACTTTAGTTACTAAATTTTTAGCACGAACCTGTGGCTATTTTGACGAAGAAAAGAAGGACGCAGTAAAAAAAGCGAGTGCAATCTGCAGATTTATGTGGATGAAGTAGAATACAATCTGAATGCTGTAGTCATTTGTTGTAAAGAAACGTAAACCTGTACAATAAAACCATTTTAAAGAGTAAATTACATTAAAACATGAACATCTTCATGATAATTCGAAATATTTACCTATCAAGGAGCCAAAAATGATGAATACAATCATATAGACAGCTGATAGAGCAAAGAAGTAAGAGTACGTTATCATCCAGTACGGCCCATCCTTCAAACCATGCATCTTCATCATAATTTTCAGCTTTTGTTGCTTCTCATACACAAGATATGTTAATATAACCTGCAAAAGGTATTGTACCAACTCATCATTTTATCCATTTTGCCTACTTACTTACGAATATTGTGACTCATACTCACTGGAAAGAGTAGTTCAACGATCCATGTGAAGAATAGTGCACCAAGAAGAGAAGACAGGTCAAATTTCAATTTTGTTCCAAGTTTGGGCATATCTTTAACATATTCAAGCAGCATTTCCACTCCACTTCCTTTGAGAAATTTGATGTATGCATTGGAAGCCTATATGAAAGACAGCACACCTTGTAATAATAGTTGTAATACAAATGGAAATAGCTTAATATGAAGTTGGGCTGTAGTTCAAAGCACATACCATGTTAACCAAGCGTGGCACTCGTAATAATCCAATTTCAGAATATGCAGTATTGTTGCTATAGGTAGAGTTGAACCAAATGCTCATGTCAAGACTATCCTTATTTGTGTTCAAGAAATCGTAACCTGTGAACGAAAGCATTTCATACAAAGCATAAAATGAACCAATACTAACCCTTCACTGAGCTAGATCAGTAGGTACCTGCAGAAAATTCATTCGACTTGTCTAGTCCAATTCCCCTTTGTTGTCTGTAACCCTTAAATAGTTCGTCATTGATAACCGATGCGCTTTCACGCCATAACGGCAAACCTTGAATGCAGTCTACATCTGGACGTTTTTAAAAGAGCATCGGAATTGAATTACTAGCAGGCTAGAAATACAAAAACGTATGAAAAAAAAACTTCCTCCAATACCATGTTCTAGAAAAAAAAAGAATACCCTTCGATATCCAAATATGGAAGTGTCAAAGATTTCGGTAACAAAAGGAAAATTACTTGCTAACATGTCTTAACTTAGATCTAATATTTCAAGACAATAGTTAAAATTCTAGACGCCTGCCTATCCAGCTATATCAGCTTAGAGTACTTAATGATAGTTTAGGAGACCTGGTCGGCTGGTCTGATCCTTCTTCTATAAATGTAAGCAGATGTATACAACAGTCAAACAAGAAAGCTAAATCTGAATATCAATAAAGACGAAAAACACTCTAATATTACCACTTTACCAGGCCCAATGTTATATGTGGTCAAGTGCTACTATCAGTTCAGTTAAAGCATGCACGCATTACGAATAATCCTTTTCTTTGTTGAGATCACGAAACAGTAAATTCAAAATGTTCATGATTGTCTACTTTCTTCATCTTAATTAACTGCTCGTTCAGAATACATGTATTTCTTTCCTTGTATGCAATCTGTGTTCAGTGAAATGAGGGTGTCCACAAAGGAAGACTTACTGAGTTGAAGGGGTATCGTCCCAGCATTGACTGAAATTGTTTGCGAGAAATTGGACCGACACTGAGCTTGGACAATATACAGATTATTTCCTGGGGTAAACGCTGGCTCTAGAAGCTGATTAGACTCGGTTGGCGTGTCAGAGCCCTGAGACAAACATACACATCAAAAGACATTTAACAAAAGAAAAACATTATACCACAAGTGTATAATCTAGGTGCGCAATTAGGCCTTGAAGAAACTCACGGGAACAATCTTGGAGAGTGCATCTAGATAGTCAGTGAAATTCAAAGATGAAGACATAGCGGGGAACAGTTGAGCCGAAAGACCTGACATTGACAAGAAAGCCTGAATTATGAAGGAGAAATGAGTACATACATGTCATATATCCTAGTGAACCATGGCAGATAACATACTGTCGGCGAGCGAGCGATTGCTTCCGGTGATGAGGAAAGCGGCGGGGCATGACCCATTGTCCCGGCATGTGGGTTCAGGCAAACCGTCGAACAGCTGGGAGTCTGTCCTGACGGCCCGGAAATCAAGCTGGGGCACCTGCACCAGGGCTGGCCACCGCGGCGGGCTGGGGATCGGGCAGGTCGCGACCTGGTCCAAGGTGGAGTACTGGATGCCGCACTCCGTCTTCCTGCAGCTCCCGTCCGCGGCCGTGTCGACGCACGCGCAGCCGCAGCGGTACTTGGGCTTGTCGATCTCGCGGTCGATGGCGCCCTGGAGCGCGACCAGCAGCACGCAGATGAGGATCGGGAAGAGGGTGATGCACACGTTCGTTTTCAGGTTCCTCTTCTGCAGCGCAGCAACATCAAACAAAGGCAAACCAAGTCAAATGTCAATGCGATAATCGGACGACGAAACAGAGAAACAGAGCAAGAAGAAGGTGGGCGACCTGGAAGACGAGGTTCTTACGGAGGAGCGCGTTGGCCTGCGTCGCAAAGCCGGCGGGGCCCCTGGGACCGGGCGGCGAGTCCATTGCTGGATTTGGAGGAGAAGAGGAAGCCGAACTGCCAAGTCGCAACGATTGGAATTTGGAAGGTCGTCTTCTCCGAATTTTATAGCCTTCGGCCTCCTTTGTCGCCTCCCGCCAATTCTGCCTCACCCCGCCGCTGTGTGGTACGGCCGCAGGGTGGGTGGTTGGTTGCCCTGTCTCTGCAGTGAGTCGGGTGTAATTCAGTGGGACTACCAGGGTGTAAATGTGATTATATATAGAAATGTGAAGTCGTCGGCTCTTTGCTTTGACTTCTGAAGTTTGTCAGAACCCAAGTGACCCCAGCCATCACTCCACATGAGGGATCAGATGGTCTTTTCGTATATATTATGGTTAAGTGCACTTTTGCTCCCTCAAATGTTGTAAAGGCCAACTTGATCGCTTAACTTTATTTTGGTCTAAACGTGATCTTTAAACACTAGGCTCATCTAACGCTGGGATCTATTATGCAATTAGCGCGTGTGTTCAACGACACAATCTTAATCACTCTCCCATGTAAATCCTATCTCACCTATTAGGTATTAGGGGTTATGTGTGATCACTCTCATAAATTAATTGTTTAAGGACCAGATTTAGAATAAAATAGAGTTAAAGGATCAAACTTAGACTTTTGCAACACTTGAGGGACCAATGCACTTTTTTTTGCGAAAGGGTTACATTGCATTACACCAAGATTTTTACAGAAAAGTCCAGACACAGAAAGAAATTACAACAAGGTCCTCGCTGGACTCTGGCTTCGTCTCCACGGAGCAGGACGCTGCGCCGGCGAATCCCGCTGCCAGACCTCGACAAGCTTGGACATGGAGGCACCCCACGGCGACCAGGAAGTCGACGCTCCTCGGCATGACACCTCCACCCTGCACCACGGGCGGCGACGCCATCTTGGAATACTGCAACTTCACCCTCTAGAACTGCACAACGGCGCCGCCGTCTGGCTGGCACCGGCTGGGGAACGACGAGCTCGACGGATCCACGGACCGCAGAACTCGGCGAAGACGATCCGCGCACGACAAAGCTCCGGAGAGCGTTGTCGCCGGAGGAAGAGCAGACCGCCACCAAACACCACACCGCCGACACCTCCACCTCCTTGGCGCCGCCGGCTGCCACCCCATCTACCCCTATGCTATATACAAGCCCGGATCCGTGGATTCCCCAGCCTCCCGCCGCCGGAGCGGCCGACGGAGGCGGAGGGATCCACGGATCCCCGGCGAGCAAGGTGAGGAGACGGGGAAGTTTCAGAAATCGCCTCTCGAGCACTGTAGACGGAGGAGAGGAGAGCGGTCCAAGTCGCGTGAGGGACCAATGCACTTAACCCTATATATTATGTGTCATGAGGCTATCACTGGACGTGTGTTGTCCCAGTATGAAGATGACTCCTTGAGTTGAAGATAGATCTTTGTCATATGGGTAAGTTTAATTTTATGATGCCAACCCAAACAAAACTTAAGATGATAAAATAGAGTAAAGGAAATCAAAACTAGTGACACATCTTGAGATGTCAAGAAGTAAATTCTCCATGTCACTAATAGTGAATAGTTAGAATCTGTTCGAAATAGGTATGCAAGTTTAGCAAAAAAGATTGAAGGGCGATGCCTACCAATTTTTTTCTATTATCTTGGTTTATACAAAAGTACATCTCATAGATCGCACAATATCAATACATCAACAGGCCCTATCTGGTTTTTATTCCATTTTAACACAAGCCTTTGCAATTTCTCTAAACATCTTTAAAAGACATGTGTATTTTCCGAATGATTAGGGGTTAGGGTTGGATGTGTCGTCCACTCAAACCGGAGGGGTGTCGGGCTGGATGTGCCCTGATGGTGCGCGCAAGGTTCTAGAGGGGAGACGAACGTAGATAAAAGAAAAAGATTGACTTGACATCTAAAAATGTATTATACATTTTGCAAGAATATTAATTATGGCATGATCCAGGTATGCATATCAAAGCTCTGCATTTCACAAATTTAGTGTGTTAAAGTGTTTGTGTCTCATTATCAACACAGGGGTTATTGGCGGTTGCAGATCCAACAAGAAGCAATGCTAATTCTTGACGATACCGGTGTCCTCATCAAGAACATTTCCTCCTGTCAACCAAAAGAACCTCATTTCCAGTACTTAAATTTCCATGGTATGAATCACTCCGTAGTAATGCACGGACATATTTAGGACGACACTAAACTGTTAAACTGTGATGCATTTGGAGGCAACACTAACCTTTGCCTTTGCCGTTGGTGCCAAAACAAATGGGGTAGAATGGTCACACAGTAATACTAGCTAAATCAAGACTAGTATTAGCTATGTTGCTCTATTGTAGACTGGATTTTCTTCCGTGTTTAACAATATAACAAGATTAGTCTTGGCCATCAGCGTGTCATATATGATTTGACGGTCCAATCCGAGTAGGAAAATGTAGCGCGGAAAATTTCTGGTCACCATGTATGATGTATGGTTAACAAGTGGATACGAGAACGTTGGTATGCATAGCTAAGCACTGATTGACTAAACCAAAGAGGTAATGGAAGAGGACCAGGAAAGTTGTTCGTGAACCTCTGTGACTGGATTCAATGGTGTGGGCGGTTCGGCGGAACAATGTTTGAACTGAGCTTTGGATTTTTGTTCAAACTAGTTGAAACACACATCGAGTGTTTTGAAACTTTAATGCATATTTGAATTTTAAACACTCAATAAACTCATTATACCTTTCCAATTAACTAAAAAACCCACAAAAAGTGTCTCTGGTTTGAGTGAATCCAACTAGTACAAAACTTTTGCGGGCACACCTACCTCCGGGTTGAAGTCATACCTCTTTCGTAGCATATGTGCAGTTGTCAATGCTATACATAAATAATGCAATTCAGAATCGTGTGCTGTTCAGGCAACAACTTCTATATATTCCTAAGATATAACAACGGAAAAATTGCATAGCCAATAACAACGTATGCGTGCATGGATTTGCTTCCTTTGTTTAGGTCCAAAGTTCAACGGCTTTCTTTCCGTGTAACTACACACAGTCGATCAGGTCTCCAACTTCATCTCCAAGTATCCATTTTCCGTACCATTTGACCATGAAACACTATTATAGCTACTTAATAAACTGTGAGCAGCTTGGCAGAAGGCGCTCTCCAATCGCGCACACCTCGATCGCGACGTGCGACAGACTAACTGATCACGGCACACATGCATGAATCAGGTCAATGACATCGAGCCCACTGTTTAAACCCCAAAGCACAATGACTTGTTTGCACGTGTGAACGGTCATCCGATCATTTCCGTCCCAAGTCTACATCAGCGGTAGAGTAAAAATGTGAAAGATAAGGAGATTGAACAACCGTACAGTTTGGTCCTTAATAGAGCTTCGGCTCTAACAGAAGATTTAGAGGATGAGGAGATAGATAGAACGCTGGAAGATCACTCGGATTTTCCAGTCTTCTCAGAAACGGTCAAGAAGACCAGGAAAAGGAGGGTTTACTCCGGTTCGAATAAGCGGAGGAGTGCTAGAATTAAAATACAAAACAAGTGTAAAAATGCATAGCTTAAGAGGGCTATTTTGGAACAGTGAGGGTTTTCGTGACCCCGGAAAACACTTGTTTGTTCAAGAATCTATCCGTGAGAGAAAATTGGACTTCTTAGCGTTATCGGAAACCGGGAGATCTAATTTTGCTATTCCTTTTTGAGTCATTTAGCTGCTGGGCAAGATTTTAGTTGGTTCTGTTTACCGCCTAGAGGTAGATCGGGTGGGATGCTTTTAGGGGTAAACGTAGGCACGCTTCAGGTTACAAATGTTGAGGTCGGAGATTTTTGTGTTAAACTCTTTCTGAAGTCTAAAAGTGACGGTTTCCAGTGGGTCTTAGTGTCGGTGTATGGGGCTGCCCAAGATGATCACAAACCCCAGTTCTTATCAGAGTTAGTTCGATTATGTGAAAATGAACCACTACCAATGATGGTGGGTGGGGATTTTAATATAATTCGAAAACCTAAAGAAAAGAACAACGATAATTATAATCCAAGGTGGCCAATCATGTTTAATGCAATAATTCAGAGCCTAGTGCTAAGAGAGCTTGAGCTCTCGGGCAGGCAATATACTTGGGCTAGTAGGCGAGAAAATCCTACTTTTGAGAAGCTCGATAGAATTCTTACTACTACTGAGTGGGAACAAAAGTACCCCTTAGTTACGGTACAGGCTTTAACTAGGGTGGGATCTGATCATACCCCGTTGTTTGTCGATTCGGGAGGTCATGCACATGTAGGAAACACTGCACGGTTCTCATTTGAACTTTCCTGACTGAGATTGGAAGGTTTTTATGAGATGGTGGCAGCCGAGTGGGCTGCGCCGGCTAGGGGCGATACAGTGTGGCAAAATAAAATAAGACATTTAAGACGTTTTCTTAAAGGATGGGCTAAAAATCAAAGTGGAAAATATAAGAAAGAGAAAGAAAGATTGTTAAAGATTATTGATGACCTTGATATTAAAGCTGAAAATAACCCGCTTTCGGTATCTGAGCGAGATACTTTGAGGGAAGCGAACGATAGGCTTTGTTGCCTCCGGAGAGCAACGGGCGAAAGTGAAACACATTCAGGAAGGTGGAAATAATACAAAATATTTTCACCTTATTGCTAATGGTAAACATAGGAAAAAGAAAATCTTTCAACTAGAACAAGATGAAGGGACGATTATTGGGCAGGAAAATTAAAAAAATTACATTTCAGAATATTACAAGAAGTTGTTCGGCCCCTCTCTGCCAAGTGATGTTAACATGGATGAAAATAATACCCATGATATACCGCAATTATCATCAGAACAAAATAATATTCTTACAGCTGATTTCTTAGTGAAAGAAGTGTATGATGCTATTTCTCAAATGGAGCTGAACAAGGCGCCCGGACCCGACGGTTTCCCGGCCGAGTTCTATAAAACCTTTTGGGAGGTTATTAGAAACGATCTAATTGGCTTTATTTGTTCAGTTAAAACAAGGGAATTTGTCTTTGTTCAAACTAAACTTTGGAGTTATTACTCTGCTCCCCAAGAAAGATAATGCGGTTCAGATTCAGAAATATAGGCCAATATGTCTTCTCAATGTCAGCTTTAAAATATTCACAAAAGTAGGTACTAATCGAATTACTGAAATTGCACAAAAAATCATTCGACCGACGTAGTCGGCCTTTATGCCTGGACGCCATATTTTAGAGGGTGTGGTGGTCTTGCATGAAACTATCCATGAACTTCAAAGAAAGAAGATGAATGGAGTTATCTTTAAAATTGACTTTGATAAAGCATGCGATAAAGTTAAATGGCCCTTTCTTCAACAAGCTTTGCGAATGAAAGGATTTGCACAGGAATGGTGCAACTGGATTACGCAATTTGTTCAGGGAGGAAGTGTCGGGATACAGGTAAATGATGACATCGGTCATTACTTCCAAACAAAAAAAAGGCCTGCGACAGGGTGATCCTTTGTCACCTATGTTGTTTAATATAGTTGCGGATATGTTAGCCATTCTTATCGCACGGGCAAAGGAAGATGGCCAAATAGGTGGTCTGATCCCTCATTTAGTAGAAGGGGGCATATCCATCTTACAGTATGCTGATGACACTATATTATTCATGGAACATGATTTGGACAAGGCAGTGAATATGAAACTTATACTATGCATATTTGAACAATTATCGGGGCTTAAAATCAATTTTCACAAGAGTGAAATTTTTTGTTTTGGAAAGGCAAAAGAGGTAGAAGATCAATACAAACAAATCTTCGGATGCGAGTCTGGTTCTCTACCTTTTAGATATCTAGGGGCTCCAATCCAGTATAGGAAGCTTCGGAATTCCGAGTGGTACCCAGTGGAAAGCCGTTTCGAAGGCAAGTTGGGGTGTTGGAAGGGTAAGATGCTAGGATCGCCTTGTCCTTGTCAATTCGGTCCTAACGAGTTTACCGATGTTTATGTTGTCTTTCATGGAAATACCAAAAGGGGTACGTAAAAGATTGGATTTTTATAGATCCCGATTTTTTTGGCAGAGTGACGAAAATAAGCGAAAATATAGATTGACAAGATGGAACATCATATGTAGACCGAAAGATCAGGGTGGCTTAGGGGTTTTAGTGCTCGAACTAAAAAATAAATGTTTACTCAGTAAATGGCTGTTTAAACTTTTAAATGAAGTGGGGGTTTGGCAGGAATTGCTGCAAAACAAGTATCTTCATAGTAAAACTTTAGCTCAGGTGGAAGCACAACCGTCTGATTCACCTTTCTGGAAAGGCCTTATGAGAGTTAAAGAGGACTTCTTTAGTAGAGGATCATTTCGGGTTGGTAACGGGGAAACCACAAGGTTTTGGGAGGACACTTGGCTAGGTAATACTCCGTTAAAAAAATCAATATCCATTGCTTTATAACATTGTGCAACAGCAAAATGTATCGGTTCATGATGTGTTTCACAATGGTCCACCTTTAAACATAGGCTTTCGGAGGGCTTTAGTTGGGAACAAGTGGGACATGTGGTCTCATTTATGTGTTAGACTAATGGATATTACTCTCAATGATGTTTCGGATAGCTTTACTTGGAAATTCACACAAAACAGAATCTTTACAGTTAAATCTATGTATGAAGACTTAATGAATGATCATACTAGATTCCTACAAACATACTTATGGAAATTGAAAATTCCGCTGAAAATCAAGGTCTTTATGTGGTTCCTTCATAAAAAAGTTGTGCTTACTAAGGATAATTTGGAAAAAAGAAATGGGAAAGGAGACTCTCATTGTTCCTTTTGTGAGAATAGTGAAACCGTTGAACATCTATTTATTTCCTGCCCTTTTGCAAAACTAGTTTGGCATGTTGTTTTTTGTACCTACAATATTCCTCCCCCCACCAAAATTACTAATATGTTTGGGAATTGGTTGAATGGGGTAGATAAAAAGACCAAAGATATGATTTGTATTGGCGTTTCAGCTTTTTGTTGGTCTATTTGGAATTATAGGAACAATCTTGTTTTTAACAGGAAAGAAACTTTTCATGTCTTACAGGTTATCCATACGGCGGTGCACTGGATCCAGCTATGGGCCTTCTTGCTATCTTCGGACCAGCGAGATCTTATGGTGGCTGGATGCACACGGCTCATGTTGGTGGCACAGGATTTTTTCTCCCGGCATACGGGGCAGCATATTAGTCGACTTTCGTAGTGCACTACAGGCTTTGCTTTTTGTCCGGTTGAGGCTTGTCTCAATCTCTTTGTGATCATTTGAGATGTAAAACTACACTTGACATAAATTTGGTAATAAATGGCTGTGTGCATCACTTGATGCAGAGGCCGGGACACCCCCATTTCTAAAAAAAAGCGGTAGAGTTTTTGAATCCGATACTTGCTAAGAAAACCACAACGTTCAACACGTATATGTCTTGACAAAAGCTTACTAGTAATAGGTATTGTCATTTTCTCAAACACATGACATCCTAGAAAACGAGCCACCAAATTTTGTTTGACTGGAATATTCAGGAAATGTTTACATGTTTATCGATTTAGTTTTGTCTTTTAGAAAACATGAAAACCTGTAGATGAAAATCGGAATAACTAAATCGCAGCTTACGATACAACGCAAACGTATGATGGTATATACCGGTGACGGTAGCGTGTAGTGCTCGTGCACGCTCGTTGGTAGCAGCACTCTCAATTGCTCCCAAGCCGAATACAACTTAGCGGGCACTCGGTAAACGCTGATATAGACCAACCGTATGAAAAAACACTCGACAAACAAACCGGAGATGTCAAACAAACGTTTTTCGTACCTTTATTCGTTGAACACAATTGTTGCCGCGTTCCTATCCTTACACTCTGGGATATACAATGTTGTCGAGTGCCACCGACACTTGGCAAACACAACGATACCGAGCAAAGTGTTGCTGAGTGCACACTTGGCAACGCGTACACCGAAGGGAACATGTTTTGGGCATAATGGCCAAATCCGGTTGTGATATATTTTCTCGGAAAGACGGGTACAAAAATAAACAATATTAGGCACTTGTATGAATTATAACCAAGCCAAAATATCACTTAAATGACTGAAGTTTAACCCAATAGTTCTCCTAAAAACTAAATATGGGCTTTATACTTTGAAACGGAGAAAATACCCTTTTCTTTTTGGACCGAGATCCTGTGCCTCCGCTCCGTCAAGGCACGCTGTGCCTCGAGGCACTGGATCCACCATCCGTTCCCCATCCGACGGCCACGAGCAGTCAACGAGAATTGGACCCGGTCCGATCCTCTCCTTCCTCTGTTTCTCACACGAGCGCGACGCAACTGAAGAAGCCATCGCTGCTGGTCGGCCTGGTCCGCCGCCGCGCTGCAAGAAAGAGACCGAGCCACCGCCGCTGGTCCGCCGCCGCTCTGCTGGTCTTCTCCTCCAGAGTGAGCTCCGTCGGCGTCAACACGAGGAAACGGCTGCTCCGCCCGCCTCCCATCCGCCCACCTCCGGCTGCCCCGTCCGCCACCCATCCGGCCGCTGCCTGGGCCCGACGGCCCCTCGGCCCGCCGCCGTCCTCCTATGCTCCATGTGACGGCCCGCTCCGACGGCCACGGGCTATGGAGCTCGCAGCTGCGAGGTAGGAGAAGCATCTGCACACGGGATAACGTGGGGGCGGAGGGGCTTGCCGGCGCCGCTTATCCGGTGTCCGCCGCGTGAGCTCCCATGGGTCCCTTCCCCATGGCGGCGACGGTGGCGACGGCGGCAAAACGCACGGACTGAGTTCCCGCCCGCGAGAAGGCCCAATTTCTTCTTCGTGCGTGAGGAACAGAAGAGGAAGGGGACGAGAGCAGGTCCAATTTGCGTTGACTAATTTGGGCCATTAGATGCTGGATGGACGGCTGAGCGGAGTCGCGAGGCACAGCGTGTCTTGACAGAGTGGAGGCACCGGATCTCAGTCCTTTCTTTTTTAGCTGAAAATACCCTTTATTAATCTCAGTTTTTCTACCGTGTTGCTGACAAGAGAAGCTGCGTCAGCTAGAGTTGAGTAACAATAAGATGCAACTAACCCCTCGGTGTTTTATTTATTTATAGAAAATTCGAAAGAAATATCCTCAGTCAGTCCTGTCTTGTGGTCAAGAATTCTCGGAGACCGGTTAGTTAACCGTACAAGATTTGTGACTACCGGTACCCTCGAGTGGAAGTTTATTGGCCAATGGAGAGCGCTGACCATGGCCATAGTTAAGTTTAATCCTTATGCTGATGATGATGCTAATGCAGACGCTTTAGAAAAGTCAGCTCCATTATACGCGCATCAAGGAAGATCGGGTGCATGTGCAAACACGGTTTACAGCTTTGAACGATGGATTTGAAATTGATTTTTGATTGGAGGCTGGCTTGGCCACGATCGATGAAGGAGATATACTGTATAACTTAAATTTGCGCGCAGTGGAAGGTTGACAATTGCTTGGTCGGTCCAACATCTATTGTCGCTACTGTTGCAAGGATAAGAAGTAAAAAACAACAATCTTTTTAATGATCTCGCAACAAAAAACAATCTTAGAGAGTATACATACCCGAGGACCGAGGGCATTTGGATAAGAGGTAGTACCATTTTGAGAACCACCACCTTTTATGTTAGAAATCCACACGAGCGCACTGGTTGCCGATCATAAAGTACACAATTTTTTATAGCATATCCACCGGCGCGTCCAATACAGCGTCCAACAAAGTTGCCGGACATGCGCTATTGAGCGCGCCGTCACGCGTTGCCGTCTATTGGGAGCCCCGCGCCACACCGGGCGCTCACAATAAGTTTTGAGAAAACAAAATGGAGCGACGGAATTCAATAAAACTTAACACATTTAATTGAAATTCGATAGTTTTACAAAATTCGACGGGATTTTAACTAAAACCTAGTCTAATAGCCGATGAAGTAGCTGCAGTACTTGTCCCAGTCGTGCGCCGCCACCGCGGCGTCGACGTTCCACGCGCCGCCCTCGGCCTGCTGCGCGGTTCCTCCTGCGCCTCGTCCTCCTGCGTCGGCTCCTCCATCACTGCCGGCATTGCCGCGGCGGCCTCCTCCTACGCCTCGTCGTCGTCGGGAATGACCACGATTTCCAGGTCGCGGCACGACCATCTCTCAGCGAACTCCTTCGACGCCGGCTGGACGGTGTCGAAGGACAGCTTCTGCGCGAGGGCGAGGTCCCTCTGGTACTGCGCCTCGGCCTCCTGCTCCGAAAGCGTCTGCGGCACCGGAGGCGCCGCGCGCTTCTTGCCGCGTGACGAGGATGTTCCTGACTTCATCTTCATCTTAGTGAGAGGCGGCGGTGGTCCGATGTCACGGATGGCGACGCCGCTGCTCCTTCGTGTCGGCGTCGAGCATCCAGACTCGGTCGTGATCCTCACGCCGCCCCTGGGCGGCGGCGTCTGCTCCACCTTCACGAACCGCGGAGTCGTTGGCGTCGTGGACCGCCCGCTGCGCTGGAGGAGGAGCTCGCCGACATCTGCCAGAGCTCCCACGAGTGGTCGACAGGGACGGCATAGCCGTACTCCCGCATGACGTCCTGGAAGTCGTGGCCCTCACACCAGCGGCGCCGCCACGCGGCGTTGTTCTGCCATGGCCTTTCGGAGCCATCGTGGTCGTCCACCGCCACTTGGCGCTCCGCCTCTAGGAGTGCCTGCCAGTTGGGGCTATTCTGGGCGTACTCGGGGTTCGCCCGCTGCTCCGGCGTCAGCCGCTGGCGGGGCAGGCGGACGAGATCCTGGAATCGATCCCTTTCCGGCATAGGCGGGACGACGTACCTGAGCGCCGATGTGAGATCCTGGCTCAGGGCTCAATAGGATTGATAGGATACTCATATCAACAAGTTACAACTTCTTTTTCGGAAGCTCATCTGAAAAGAACTCCGAGGTTTAGCGTGCTTGGCCCGGAGCAATTCAAGGATGGGTGACCGGCCGGGAACTCGTTCCCGGGTGCGAACGAGTGAGGACAAAGTGCGCAGAAAAGACCAGTGTTGATCTGTGGGATAAGTCTAGAGATCCTAGTGAGCTGCCAGTGGTGACAGGCTCGGCCCGGGGTGGGCCGGGGTGTTACATTTGGTATCAGAGCCGACCCTCGCGATAACTCGGGCGTGTGCGGGTCAGGACACGGACATGTGGTCATGTGTCGGCACTGGACGGGTGCCAAGAGGAGAAGTTCCTGGACTGGGGGCTGACCGACGAGGACATCGGTCTTCTAAGGGGGTAGGATGTGAGATCCTGGCTCAGGGCTCAATAGGATTGATAGGATACTCATATCAATAAGTTGCAACTTCTTTTTCGGAAGCTCATCTGGAAAGAACTCCGAGGTTAAGCGTGCTTGACCTGGAGCAATTCAAGGATGGGTGACCGACCGGGAACTCGTTCCCGGGTGCGCACGAGTGAGGACAAAGTGCGCAGAAAAGACCAGTGTTGATCTGTGGCGCCAGTCTAGAGATCCTATTGAGCTGCCAGGGGTGACAGGCTCGGCCCGGGGGTGGGCCGGGGTGTTACATTTGGTATCAGAGCCGACCCTCGCGGTAACTCGGGCGTGTACGGGTCAGGGCGCGGACATGTGGACATGTGTCGGCACTGGACGGATGCCAAGAGGGGCAGTTCCTGGACTGGGGGCTAACCGACGAGGGCGTCGGTCTTCTAAGGGGGTAGGATGTGAGATCCTGGCTCAGGGCTCAATAGGATTGATAGGATATTCCTATCAACAAGTTGCAACTTCTTTTTCGAAAGCTCATCTGAAAAGAACTCCGAGGTTAAGCGTGCTTGGCCCGGAGCAACCCAAGGATGGGTGACCGACCGGGAACGCACGAGTGAGGACAAAGTGTGCAAAAAGACCAGTGTTGATATCCTAGTGAGCTGCCAGGGGTTACAGGCTCGGCCCGAGGGTGGGCCGGGGTGTTACAGCCGACATCTGCTAGCCGTCGCCGCTAGGAAGGCGCAACCCCGGCGGCATGGGGATGTGGTGGCGGTGGAAGAACGTCGCCTCGGTCTTCCGAAAGCAGGTCTTCGACGCGCCGCCCCTGCTGCCGGACGCTTGGTCGTTGTGCGCCGCTGGGGGGCGATTTGGTGCCAGCGCGTCCAATATGTCAATATGTCTATTGGGAGCGCAGTTGGGCGCACCGGTGGAGATACTCCTACTACCCATTTTATTTACACTGCATTGTTATTTCACTCTGGCGCACGTACCGGTTAAGGAATTTTTGGAAGAAACATAGCAACTTAATCAACCAATTACTATGTCTTTTGCTCCTAGGCACGACTGCTCCTTCCAATAAAGAAAAAAAATCGAAAATCGTATTTTCAAGTTTCAAAAATTCTTTTAAAAGTTGAGGATGTAGGTAATGGTGTATCCCACAAACGTGTAAAATATCAATTTCAAATACTTTGTATTATGAGCTACATAAAAATGATAAAATTTAGAGATTTAAAACTATGCATACTTAGATCTACACTTTTCATTTTGTGTAGATCAGATCTACACTTTTCATTTTGTGTAGATCAGAATACAAAGTATTTTAAATTTATTTTTGCACTTTCGTGGGTTTGACGATTTTTGATATTTTTTTAAAAAAATTTAAATGACAGGAACACTGGAGCTGGGAGCCAAGAGAACCTCCACCCATTACTATAGCTACTTGGCACTATCTGAAGCAAATGTTGGCGTATGGCTCATAGAACGAGAAGTTGTGGTCAACATGCTAGAGTAACGCTTAGGCTCAAAGGCAAACCATGAGATGCTTTTACCAGAAACCTAGAGACTATAACAAAAGATTGTTAGAACCGAGAGGCATAGTGCGCAGGCACATTTTCGGTTGCCATGGTTACCCGGCAAAGCCTGAATTGTTCCAGGAATTTCGAGTTCAAAATGTTCAACTGAAAATACCCACAGCTTTAAGACCCTCTAGTTACCTAGCGCAGTGCATGGACCCTATCACTCTATTCTCACTTGTTATAACTTAAAATCGGGCAGATTGCCAATCAAACTCAAGGGCACCAATTTAAGAGCCTTTGATCACAGATGGACAGAAATTCGAGAATCACCATTATATATGTTGATGCGTGATTAATCAGGTGCCAAGCTCGCCAAATTAAGGCCAGAGCCCACAGTATGAGCAGAACATTTGACTTTCTGGCACTTATTCAGTTACACAGTACGACCACAGAAAGGAGCGGCGGACTCCGGGGAAGGCGGCACCACACACTCAACGCACATGTTGGTCCAATGCCACACTGGAATCAAACAAAAATGGTGAATTCTGCTCCCGGTTTGATATTTCAGCAGAACTAAAATAATGAGCTACGGCGTGGACACATTGCACTCATTCGTTCACTTGAATCCCTTAATTAAATATGAGAAACAGGGGTCAATAACTTGATGCTTACGAACGTCCTTGAGACAAGTTCTTGGGCGCCCCATTATTTGTGTGGTAGGTGCATAGATTAATCAAGTGGGCTGGATGCACTTAATTAGTTATTAATTAGTAGGGAACAGTGTTTTCTCAGTCAAATTTGTAATAGCCGAGTTAGGAAATTGTATGCTTCCAGATGAAGCTTAGGGAGGGGGATAAGCCTATGCAGACGCCTTTTATTTATAAAAAAAAATAATAATAATAAGCCTATGCAGATAGGGTCGTCAAGTCAAGGTACCTCTCTACCTTGGTTTATACAGTCAATGTGAGGAAATCCATGCATTATAGTATATGCATGAAACTATCCAACTTGCTTAGATGGTACTCTCTTCATAAAAGTTCGCAGATAGATAGCTTTGGCTAAGGATGTAGAGAAACTGTTCGAGATTTTGAGTTTAAATCATAGAACCCGTTGTTCAATACTACTCAACACTCGTAGTGGGGGAATTCACATATGCATTATACATGGAAAAAAGGGGGGGCAACAACAATATGGATAAATTGCGAAAATCAAAACTCGACGAGGCAATCAAAAGTTTGAACAGATAAGCGCTATGCAATTCACATGTACACTTCAACAGGGTTCAACAAAAAGTCAAACTCGAGATTTTCATCTCCAAATAAGACAATCTCCGAGGTAGCGGATTCAGCAAGAACACGACGCAAGTGCGCGTCAATATTGCCATAAATATTTTTACCGAAATGTACAAATTAAGGGCATATCGTGTGGACTACATTGGAGGCTCTTAGCGTATATACAACCTCTGCATCTCGTCACAGTGACACATCGATTGTCTATTATCATTCGATCAAGTTGACCCGCCGAAGATTCAACTGGCATCTCCATCACATGCGCATCATGCACAATCCACCTAACTAAAACATGCATCGTCTCCAACGATATTATTAATTCTCATTCAAAGCTATAGCGCGTTTGCATACGCACACCTTGAATTTGTTTCCTCAAAGCGTATCATCAAGCAGAGTTGTCTGTTAAAATATTATACCCACCAACTGGCGTGTTCGCGACTATTTTGAGGGCTGTTCACGAACACCTGTCCGGACAGTTTAGGGGCGGAATTGGGGAGCCGGTTAGAGATGTGCGTTCTGAAGTCAACTCTGCACTGACAGAGAAACTCCCAAGAAAGGAATTCTTCGACTCCAAGCAACGAATGCATCGAGAGCCTAAACAGGTTACGTTAGCGTGTATATCAGTCATCAGCACGTTCTACTATTATCCGGTCCACGATCCAAAAGAGAGATCAAACAACTTGATAGTCAAATACTACATTCCAAAAAACAAAAAAACAAAACAGAACGCACGTATTATACGCGTCGTAAAAAAGAAATCATCCGGAGAGGTCCTTTAACGTTGGGATCTCATTGCAAAGAGACGTTCGTAAACTCCAAGGGTTCATATGCAAAGTTGTGCCAGTTTCACTGTCGGGCTCACGTGGATTCTCACGTCTGAGCGCCCATTCATCGCGCTCACGCTAGCGCCCAGCGGGCAGGAGGACACCGTTACTACTGGAAATAAAACATGTTGCGTTTACCCAAAGGCTGTCGATGTTTTTTCAATTAAAAAAGAAGCCTTGTCGATTCATTCCGTTGTTCGTTCCAATTAGCATTGTCTGCCTCATCCGCTGCCTCGATACGAATTGTTAGATGAAAGGATGCTGCGTTGCTATAGCTCCCTCCCCGTCAGTGCATCAATTCATTTCGGCGGCAACGCATGGCATATCAACTATTTTGATCGTTTGCCCCAACAAAAGGACTAATGTTGTTCCCACAATACCTCTCTTCCTTCTAGGCCTAGTTTAGCAGAACTAATGTTGCTCTCCCAATATTTTTGATCGTTTGCCCAACTAAACTGAATGTTGTTTGGTTGGGCAGACTTGACCTAGTTGAAGCGCACTTTGTTTGGTAGGCCAGGATTAACCGGGTTGAAACCCACTTTGTAGTGACTACACTAGCACAAATTAAAAATTTCTACCGCAGAAATCAGAAAACTGCTGCAGTTATATAGCTCATGAAATTTAACACTCATCGCGAGATACCGATCTCGGTGAACCGTGTCGGGGCAGGTTAGTCGTGAAATCGTTGCAATCCAAGTCGCTCTCACACTACTTAGTTGCTCGTCCAAACACTAAAAGTGCAGCGCCTCTATTGGTATCCACACATTAAGAGTGGAACCTACACACGCCAGACTGCTAGGTCCGCGCGGTTAGGTACGACGTGGGGAGAGACGGTGCCTGCGGTGGAAAGTGGTGCAAACAACGGAACCCTATAAAACACCCAACCATCTCTCCATTATATAGACCTCCCTAGTTATAATAGACTGCTACATTAGAAGCGCACCTAGCCCTCTTTGTATCGGTGGAAAAGCGCTATCTTCGAAACCTATTGGAGTCCATATCCAGTTCAATTCAGATCTAATCTTAATTAAGTTTTCAGCGGCTTACATCATCCCTAGCATATCCCTTAAAAAGGTTTGGCATTTATAATAACCAACAGCTTTAGGCTTTTGGCAAACAAAACATACACGTCCAGATCCCAAATATAATCGTTTAAGTTTAGCACACCCCTGATACAACCACCGCCTCAAATTTTCAGTTTTCGCGGCCTCTTTCTAGTTACCCATGCTCAGAAATGTTTGCATAGTGGAAATTTCAACCCACGACTTCTGTTCCGCACCTGTCGTCGTCACATCCCGCTGCCAATTCGAGCCTCTCCCGGCCACCTATTTACTAAAAGCTACTCCCTATGTTTCTATATATAACATTTTTTAGCCTTTTCTGATTCGTGCATATCTACATGTGGTCAGTTCGTATTTAGTCCACATTGAAGTGGTCAAACTATCTTATAATTTGAAAATCTATCATCAATTTATTTAGTGCATGTATCAAATTCAAAAACATTAGAGACATCTCACAACTGAACACAACAAATAATTCAAAATTTTAGAAACTCAAAGATAGTCTCCCAAATATTTCTATAAACTTCTCCCCACCAAATTAAATAAAGCCAACTCGTGCATGATGACAAAGCCCGAAAGAAGCCGCCCTAACGAGGAGACTATCTAAAGACGGCGAAAGGACGACCAGAGCATTTTCTACCGAAAAATAAAGATACTCTGTCAGTTTCAAATTAGAAAATGTTTTAGAACGAATGAGTGAATCTATGTACTAAACATGTACTCACTCTGTTCCAAATTAGATGACTTCTGTTTGTCCACATGTTGATGTATCTAGACATGATATAAAGTATAGATACATCTACATTTAGACAAATAGAAGTCATCCAATTTGGTTGGAGGGAATACATGTCTCATATTTAATATGTATACTGTATTTACTACCGGAGATTTCTGTATTCTGGCAGGGTCCCAGCTGTAGACCCGTTTTTTTAAATAATATTTTTTGAAAAGTTTATTCGGAAAATAGCACGCGATTTGGAAAAATTCGAAAACTAGCGCGGCGTCGGTACGGTGCGTGCCGAAAGCACGATGTTTCGGCGCTGGCAAGACCGAAACGTGCCTTTCGGCGCGGGCAGTGCCAAAAGCTGTGTCGTGCATGGCGCGGCAGGCGAGGCCCACCTGCGTTGGCACCTTTCGGCACGGGCGCGACCGAAAGCCTGGTTTCGGGCCCGGCGACGCCGAAACCTCGCTGATAAGCACGCCCAGCTCGGCCTCGGCCTTCTTCTTCCTCGCTCGAGCGCTCCTTCTCCTCTCTCTTCTGTTCTTCGTTTCCAGATAAAAAACCACCGATTCTCACCCCCAAAAAATCCCCAGAAACCCACATATTGAAGAAATAGAGTAGAGGAGGGTTGGGGCATCCCGATCTACTGATGGGATAGTTGTTCGTGGAGGCGTTTGGGGGAGTGGAGGTGGAGCAATGGTGGTCAACAATGGTGGATAGTGGTGGTGTGTGCCGGTGTTGGGGAAGATAGAGGCGTGGTGCGGCGGTGGTGGTGCTAGATTGAAGCCGGGCAGCGGGAGCTACGCACGCGTCAAGGGTAAACCCTAATCTCTAGATTTTTTAGGTTAAGTGTTAATATAATTTAAGGGTGGATGCATGACATATGTGTGGATTAGTGTAGATATATTTTAGTTAGCGGTCATATTTTAGGTGGTGGTAATATTTTAGTTGGTCGGCATATTTTAGGTGGTCATATTGTCGGTTAGATGTTAATATAGTTTGCCGGTGGATGTGTCAGGATTAGTGTATGTTGTCGGTTAGATGTATTGTATATTTTGAGTTGTCTTTATTTTACCGGGGGTCGTCATATTTATTTTCGGCGGTCGTAATATTTAGATATATCCGCTGTGGAGTATTTAATGATTGAATAAATTTGTTTAGGTAATGGAAGTGGTCAATGTTGTTGTGCACTACGGTGCCGGTACAGTCCGTACATCTGAGTCAGGGGTTGATCTTAGTGAATTTGAAATGTGGAGATTCAGTTGACAGAGCCAGAGAAAGTGAAAATCAGCGGTGTCCAGTGGTATTTTACGTGAATTTTGGGTATGATCCTAATTACTGGACTGTTAGGATTCAGTCGGTATGGACCAAATCCCGGTCAAATATTCACTGGGAGTTGTTGCCGCTTGATCGGACAAATCAGTGGGTTTCTTGGCTAGCATCATGCAAACGCCGAGGGACAAAACCAGAAGTCCTAGTGTCGTTTGTTCTGAAGCAGAATAATTTTGAAATAGGTGGCGGTGCTGTTCAGACTGGAGAGACTAGTGAAGCAACTAGTTCGCATTGTGCCCAAATGCCTGGTCATTATGAACCATCACCGTCAGCAGGACATGCTCAAATTCCTGGTCTTATGAACCATCACCGTCAGCAGGACATGCTCAAATTCCTGTTGGCTATCTACCATCACTGTCAGAAATTCCTCTTCATTATGAACCAGCACTGTCAGCAGGACCTGCCCAAATTGGGGAGGCTGATGCGGATGAGCACGAAGGTACAGTACAGGCTGAGATATTGGTGGAAGACGAGGAGGATGGCGTCGCAGAAGATATTGATTCTGATGATTCTGATGAAAACAATGATGAAGATGTGCCTATTCCCAGTTACTGGAATCAGGACAACTCTGCCATCACGGCCGTGCCTGATGTCCATGAATCGTCCTGGGAGTACCACATGAATAACATTCAAATCGGGGCTCAGTACAGCACGAAGCAACAGTTAAGGGAAGCCGTGATTCAGTGGGCATTGTCCACGCAAAGGGTTTTCCGCACTGACGTGTCAAATAGGCAATATTTGACAATGAGCTGTGTTGACATTGGTTGTCCGTCACGGGTGCATGGTCACTTGCCGAAGTATGACGTGGTGTGGGTGGTGACAGACGTCGTGCCACACACATGTGAAATTAATAGTTTGCTGACAGATCACCCAAACCTAACGTCAACTCTCATTGCACGTCTCTTGTTCAGTGAGATAGTGAACAAGAAAGACATGGTAGCAAAGCACATCATAGATACAGTTCACGCAAGATGGAAAACCACCATTAAGTACGGAAAGGCCTGGAGAGCTAAGCAGAAGGCTCTAGAGGAGAGGTTTGGGTCTTTCTATGACTCTTATGATAATGTTATTCGTCTTGTTAGCACATTGAAGGAGAGGAATCCTGGCACATATGCTTTAGTAGAATTACAACGGTTCCCGGAATTTCCTCAATATGGTGTATTCGGCCGACTGTTCTTCTCATTCGCTATTTGCATCGAAGCTTTTACCCATTGTCGTCCAGTGCTCTGCGTGGACGGCACGTTTCTCACAGGCAAGTACAAGGGGCAGATCCTGACCGCAATAGGTGTGGACGGCAATGGGCAGATCGTCCCGATTGCCTTCGCCTTCGTCGAGGGTGAGAATTATGAGAGCTGGATATGGTTCTTCAGGCAATTGAAAAAGGCAGTTGTGAAGACTCGACCAAATGTGTGCATCCTTCACGACAGGCATCCTGGTATGCTTAAGGCTATAAAGCGACTGCAGCACCCCACCGAGGATGAACCAGCACCATGGACTGACATGCAGAGCCGCTGGTGTATGCGTCATCTCGGCGCTAACTTTTACTCATGCTTTAAGAGTAAAAGGCTGATGAATCTGTTTAAAAGACTGTGCAATCAGAATCAAGAGAGGAAGTATCAGTTTCTGTGGGAAAGACTGACTGAATTCACTGGGCAGCAAGTGAAGGAAAGGAAAGCTGCGCAGGCACAAGCGGTAGCTACACAGCTTGCTGCGGCGCAGGTAGCTGCGGCCCAGGTTGGTGCGGCACAGGGTACTTCGGCACAGGGTGATGCGACACAGGGTACTGCGGCAAATACGACAGATTCAGAGCCTGTTGGGTTGTGTGACTTGCCTGGAATTGACCCTCCTGGTACGAAGAGAAAGAAGGGAAAACGAATCAAAAATTTGAAGAGTGGATAGAGAAGGAGCCTCCCGTGAAGTGGTCTCTGTTGCACGACCAATATGGAGCAAGGTACGGCATCATGACTACCAACCTAGCTGAGGTGTATAATTTTGTACTCAGAGGGAATAGGAGTTTGCCACTGACAGCACTGGTGGAGGGTATTTTGCACGGAACATTGACGTATTTCAGAGATAGACGTCGTGAAGCCGTCGAGCATATTGAGTATTACCCCAACACACCTTATTGCCGCAAGATAAGACAGTACATGGACAAGAAGATAAAGAAGGCACGGATGCACACGGTGATTCGTATTGGTAATGAAGAAGCGAGGTACGAGGTACGCTTACCAACCTCAAGATTTGGTGCGGGTGAGCTGAAAACCCATGAGGTCATAATTAGTGCTACTGCACCCCCAACGTGCGAGTGCACGTGCAACAAACCGAGACTGCTTCACCTCCCATGTTCTCATGTCCTTGCTGTTTCTGGCCAGTTGGGGATGAACCCAATCAGTTTTGTCTCTCCGTATTACATGAAAGAGGCTGTGGTTGAAACTTGGACCGGGGAGATGACAGGATTTAGAGTAGTTGGCAACTTCAACAAGGTGAATGAGATGGAACGAGAATATATTCCGGATCCTGCTCTTATGAGAACTGGCAGAGGAAGACGGAACTCGCGTCGAATCCGGAATGATATGGACGAGTCTGAAGCTGGTGGATGTACTAGACAGTGCTTACTTTGCAATCTTTTTGGGCATAGAGAGAAGTATTGTCCCAAATACGGCCTAGGACCTGATCCTGATCCTGCAGTCATTCCTGATCCTGTGCGTGGTCGAGGAAGTCGAGTAAACCGAGGAAACCGAGGAAACCGTGGCCAACGTGGCTAGCACTACATTCGAATTTCTATGTGTGTAACCCTATGGTTTAATTTGTATGTGTCCGAACTATGTTGTAATTTGTATGTGTCCGAACTATGTTTTAATTTGTACGTGAATTTGTATGGTGTAATTTGTATGTGTCCGAACTATGTTTTAATTTGTACGTGAATTTGTATGGTTTAATTTGTATGTGTCCGAACTATGTTTTAATTTGTACGTGCCCGAACTTGTTTTAATTTGTATGTGTTATTTTTTATGTTTTAATTTGTACGTGCCCGAACTGTGTTTTAATTTGTATGTTTGTTAATTTTATGTTTTAATTTGTACAGATGGCTGCAATGCGTTGCTCAGTGAGGTGATCGATGGAAAACATCGTGCAAAGATTTGGGAGGGTGGTGACAAACCGAAGATCTTGCGTACGCGGGGCCAGCATACAACTGGATGATACACCCTGATTGGGTTGATCGGTACGTATAAGAGAATATATTGATTATTTCGTTATGTTGTACGATATGACGAATAATTTATGATAGGTCACTGACGAATAATTATCAACAAACTTGTTGCAGTTTATCTTGGTCTGGTCTCTTACCTATAGCGCGCCTAGTTGAGGCGACTCGGCGGGAGTGGCAACATATTCCACCAGATCAGCTCGGGGCCCCAGATATTGATGTGCAGGTTGATGCATCTCGACGCATCAACCCAGACAGGTCACTGCTCTGCTGCTTAGTTGATCGATGGAGGCCCGAGACCCACACTTTTCACTTCCCGTGCGGAGAGATGGCACCGACTCTTCAGGATGTGTCATATCTGTTGGGTCTCCCACTGGCGGGCGCGGTCGTAGGTCCTTTACAGGCTCCAGAGAATTGGCGTGACGAAATGCAGGCACGTTTCGCAGGGATACATCCGGAAAACCCGCTCTTAGAGTACCAGCGACACGGTCCTCGGGTTTCATGGTTGAGCAAGTTTCAGGTAAGACTGTTAGAATTATGAGTTTTATTTTTTATTATCACAAACTTGTACTTACTCAGTTCGTTTTGTATGATCAATGCAGATTGGAGTTCTAGGATACCCGGATGCCGCGTTGACTGAAGCGCAGATTACTAGATGTCTGGAGGCATACCTGATGTGGCTGTTCGGCAAGGTAATGTTCATTGACTCCCACGTCGACACTATTAGTGCGCGCTTCATCAATATGGCGCGAGAGATTGCGGAGGCACATCACGTTGAGGACATAGTGCCACGGAGTTTTGGGTCAGCTGTCTTAGCCGCCACGTACCGAGCTATGTGTTCGGCATGCACGAAGAATAAGCGTTCCGCTTCGCTTCTTGGCTGTCCACTACTGTTGCAGTTATGGTCTTGGGAGAGGTTCCCTATCGGTAGGCCTGACGTCGACGCTCAGACACCCTGGGAGTACAGGCTCGTTGAGACAAACCTAGTCGCTTTGCCTACTATTGGTAGTATGTGGGCGCGTAGAGAGGTAAACTTGCACATCAGTTAATTTTTCAAACTTCTTATTTTGGTAAACTTGCACATCACTTACTTACTAGTTTATCTATTTGCAGAGACGGTACGCGGGCCAGCAGGTTAAAAACTGCTACGAGTCCTTCATGATGCAGTTTGATCAATTGCAAGACAATCAGGTTATATGGGAGCCGTACCGTCATGACAGGGTGCAGGCGAGATACCCCGGCGGGATTTCTAGCTTGTGCCGGAGGGATGAAAACTACTGGTTCACTCGAGCCCGCATTGTTTTCGATGTCACGGTGGAGGAGATGGCCCAACAACGTGTCATGAGACAGTTTGGCAAGCGACAATTGCCGGAGCCTCCCACTAGAGTTCCCGCCCTTCCTCCGCACATCCACAAGTATGTTTTTAATCAACTGTGTTTACACCAAGGAATTTGGAATGTACTTTTCTAATTACACTACGCCTACATGTTTCAGATTCTCGCGACAAGGAGATAGATCTCTGGCATCTTGGCTACAGGCACTTAATCTGTACATAGCGGAATGGGCGAACGCGACGGCTAATGTATGGCCCGCGGATGAGCCATTTCTGCTACATGATTTCAACTTATATCTGCGGACGTACAGACAGTCCACTCGACTTCGCTTAGTGCCCACGTCCCAGCCTGATCAGTTGCCACCTCTTCTGTTACGGACATGTACCCACTTGAGCTATTGGGGGAAGCAGATACTACGCGGTATGTACTTCACTAATATTGGTAAATGCATGTCTCAATAATCGACACTAACATTTTGTTTTCCTACAACAGGCAGGCTTGATACAAGACATTCAGAGCGACGTTGCCGACTTTGCCCCACTGCCGCAACAAGTGTCTTGGTTCAAGCGTCTGGAGGACAAGCTACGACATGTGTACTCTGTTCTTACTTGTGCCGGCGCTGCAGACGTTGCGGCACACGGCCCAGCACCGTGCCCCGCGCGCCAGTCACTCTCCCGGACTCCACTTATTCAGGATGCACAGGTATCACCCTCCCGTCACTCCACAGGTCGACAGGACCCCCGACCACGTCATACAGTAGTACAGAGCCCTCGCCCACGACCTACATACGAGCATGGTAGTTCGTCCCACCAGCCAGATCCTTCCCAGTCCGGTCCATCACAGCCAATTCTGTACGAGCAGCCAGCTCCTACCCAGCATGGTAGTTCGTCCCACCAGCCAGATCCTTCCCAGTCCGGTCCATCACAGCCAATTCTGTACGAGCAGCCAGCTCCTACCCAGCCTGGTAGTTCGACGTGGCAGCCGCCACCTATGTACGGGCTCGGGATGCCGCCTTCGTACGGGTATGGCATGCTGCCTGGTTACCAGTTCGCGATGTCGCAAGTTTACGGGATACATCCACCTCAACATAACGTGTGGAACCCGTCTGCTATGCCGATGTCTCAGATTCCGGTCCACCTCCGTAAGTAGTTTATAATACTCTCATTTATTTATCATGTCCACCTAGACGGAGTACTGACGTAACATCTACATGTACAGGTGGGGGTGACGACTCTACACACACGGAGCTGTACGACGACCCGATGTACCAGACTCCACCGCCGCCCCCGACGCAGGAAACCCAGACACAGGAGGAGGAGCCGTTGCGAGGCCGAGGGATGCGTGACCACCGCGCTCCGAGACGCTTGTCACCTTCAGGGCCTCGAGCGCGTAGACAGCCGCGGACACGTCCTCACAGAGATGAGTGATACTACTATCTACTACTATCTGTGAGACATATTTCTATCTAGGTACTACTATCATGCAGCCTCACGAGTTTGTGTTTGTATGAGACATATTATCTATGTACGAGACATATTCATATTTATGTTTGTATGAGACATATTATCTATGTATGAGACATATTATTATCTATGTACGAGACATATCAGAGGAAAATAAGTTGTACGAGACATATTATTAAACAAACATTGCAACTTACACAGACAGCAAGAAAAGTGGTAGTACCGACAACACAACATAAATTGAAAAAGAAAAGTCATCTACCATCGACACAGCCTCCCGCGTCACTCTTCCCCTTCGACGATGCTGCACCCTTGCCCTTCGACGACGCCGCACCCTTGCCCTTCGACGATGCTTCAGCCTTGCGTTTCGACGACGCCGCACCCTTGCCCTTCGACGATGCTTCAGCCTTGCGTTTCGACGACGCTGCACCCTTGCCCTTCGACGCCGCCGCCGCTGCTGCAGCTCTCTTGCTCGCTTCAGTGGGCATGAAGATATCATCTTCGTCCTCGCTCTCCTCGACCCATAACATCGGATGATGAAAAGTATCCAACATATATGCTTCAGTGGGATATGTTAGCTTCTTCTTCTGCCACCTAGCATGCAGCCTCACGAGTTCTTTTTCTATTTCCTTGTAATTCCTCCATGGCCACCCATGCCTAGCTAGCTTCGCTGATAGCTCACGGAGATGAGGTGGATGACTAACAATATCTTCGAATGGGATCTCCTTATTGTCTACCTTGAACTCGGCCGTAAACTTCAAAAGGAGTGCCGACATTCCTGCCGGGAAACTACCATCTGAATTGTATCTCGACATGTTCGAGTGAGTGGACTATGCTTACCAACTCGACATCTCCTCCCGGGGTTTTTATAGGACGAGCACAGACCAATTGGCGGGAGAAATAGGCGGGAGCAAGGCTGGCGGGAAAATACAAGGCGGGAGCAAGTTTGGCGGAAAATTAGGCACGGCAGAAAAATGGCGGGAGAAGAAGGGCGAGAGGAAAATGGTGGGAACAAAATGGCGGAAAGAAAATGGCGGGAGAAAAAAAGCGGGAACAATTGACCGCGAAACAAATTTACTCGAGAAAACCAAAATATGCGCGGTGCCGGGAAATATGAGCGGGAAAATAATGGCAACATTAGCGGTGGCGGGAAATATGAATATATGGGCCAACAGTTGGGAAAAACAAAAAAAAAATTGTGAAATGGTACTTTCGGCACGGCCAGAGCCGAAACTGGCCTGTCGGTCCCGCCGTTACGCGAAAGGCAGGCGTGCATGCAGTTCACCGGCCTTTCGGCTTTGGCCGTGCCGAAACCTGATGGTTTCGGTTTGGCCCGTGCCGAAACATTTGTTTCGGTCCGGCCGCTGCCGACGCCGCGCTATTTTCCAAATTTCTGGAAAACGCGCGCTATTTTCCAAATTTCTGTTCAAAAAAATATTATTTAAAAAACAAATTCCAGCTGTACCTGTGGCAATACACTCATGCATCAAAAAGTGACAAACACAGCGGGACAAAGAGGAAACTCACATGTGCACCCGGGTGCACATGCACCCGTTTTTTGAATTTTTTTCGGAAATTCAAAACTTGTCGAAAAATTCCGAAAAAATCATGCACGTACCAGAGCATGTCACGCACCATCGTGTCAAATTTGGCGACGAAACGACATCGCGGCCGCCCTGTGCAAAAATGACAAATTTTGGATCTATTTTCTGTCAGAATTTTGTCATTTTTGCACAGGGCGGCCGCGATGTCGTTTCATCGCCAAATTTGACACGATGGTGCGTGACATGCTCAGGTACGTGCATGATTGTTTTCGGAATTTTTCGACAAGTTTTGAATTTTCACATTTTTTTCGAAAAAAACGGGTGCATGTGCACCCGGGTGCACATCGTCCGTGTTGCAAGACAAAGTGCTCTGTTTCCAGTTCCGGTCTTCCTTATTTCAGGCAGCCGTTTTCAAGTGTCCCCGTATAAATAACCTAAACCACCTTCCGACCCCGCGAGACCAGCAAGAACTCTTCTGTTGGAAAAAAAAAAGTTTCCTCCGCCTCCTCTCCCTCCGATGGAGCTCCTGAGCGGCCCGGCGCTCGCGTGGCAGCAGTACCGCTCGCTGCTCCGCAAGAACGCGACGCTCGCGTGGCGCCACCGGCGGTCCTCCGCGCTGCAGCTGCTCTCGTCCCTTGTCTTCATCTTCCTCATCTTCTGCATCGACCGCGCCGTCCGCTCCCGCTTCTCCTACACCACCGCCTACCAGAACGTGCCCGACCCCGAGGCGCTCGTCGCGCCGCCCATCCCGCCCTGCGAGGACAAGTTCTTCGTCAAGTCGCCATGCTACGACTTCCTCTGGAGCGGCGGCGGCAGCGCCCGCGTCGCCGACCTCGTCGATGCCATCCGGACAAATAACCCCGGCCGCCCGATCCCGTCTGACAAGGTGAGAACCTTGATCTGATTCCTCTTTTTTTTTCGAGTTTATTAGTTTGATTTTGGTCTCAATACGCGTGGAGTATAGCCGGTTTCGGTGACGTCGAGTTAGTTGCTCGCACGTTTGGTGTGAACAATTTCGGTTTTTTTTTTTGACGAAAAAGATTTTGGGTGTTCGGTGAATTTTCCGTGCGTTATTTTCAAGAGAAAAGTGCGTGAAATTTTCCGACCCTTTTGAGGAAGTGGTTTTATTTTTAACTTTTAAGACCTCGATTGGGGTCAGGAGTGTTTTGTTTGGAACTATAGCATTGTGATTTGGTCCCAGGTGCTGAACGTTCATGTGCGAAGTCACGTTTTGTGTTATCCCTTAAGCCTATTATTGGAGCAGCTTGGCTGATTTGACGTTGAACTTAGATCATCATTTAGGTTTGATGTTGACAATTTCGGTGTGTGGTTTGCTTCCATTTGGCTTTGCCGCACTCGAATGAAACTGTGCGCACCCAGTTTTAGATGGCGGAACTTGCGAGTTTTCCTAAGAAATTGTTGAAAAAAGAACCCTATTTTGTTTAGATTTGGGTGCATTACGGGTCCACTTGGAACAGCCAACTGGCTTGTCGTAAGTGATGTTGATGTCATTTTCATGCCACTCATTGATTTCTTGATCCGAGTACACAACGCCTTTCTTGGAATTTGGAAATGAAGACAGAGAGTGAGGATGTACATTGGAATGTAACTGGAAATATACGTGATAATAAGTTTTGCATAGAATAGACGATGATATCAAAGAAGCCGTGTTGGACTTTTGCAAACCACTGTGCAGTTTTTTTTTCTTATTGCCAGGACAACCGCTTGTTAATTGAATGTACAGGTTGAATGAACAGATGTATAAAAGTGCCTGCCCCTGTTGTCCACTGTTGTCTGAAATACTGTACCTCAGTTCAGCCGCTGAACTTTTTTTTATTGTCATAGCTTGAATAAATTATGGTGGCACAGTATAAATTTCAAGACACGCCTAAATTTTAACATATAATTTACTATCATTTGCTCGGAATCTGTGGTAACTGCAATATATATCAAGTGGAGTAGTTACAGTAGTTTAGTTTCTTCTATGTTATTTATTACTCAACACAACTTCGCAGGTTCACTCTTCAATTGATTATTACTTGGGATGCAACGATACACTTTACCTAATTTGTTCTATGGTGAGTTTCTCAGGTATTGGGTTTCAGGACTCCGGATGAAGTTGATGCTTGGCTTTTTCAAAACCCGATGCGCTGCCCTGGTGCTTTGCATTTTCAAGATATAAATACCACTCAGATAACGTATGGTATTCAGACAAACTCCACTCCAGTAGCTCGAAGAGGAACATATGAGGACCCCACCTTCAAATTCCAGATACCGCTTCAAGTTGCAGCTGAGAGGGAAATGGCAAGGCTGATTATTGGAGGTATTGCTGCTTCCATGGTACTTTAGGGAACACTTTATTCCATGTGTATAAATACTTAAATAGTATGTAGCACCACAGTTTTCATACCCTTTGACAGCATTTCCTTCTGGTTTTTTGACCAGGTATCTTTCAGATTATTTAAGTGTATGCTGCATCGATTAAAGTTACATGTATATTGTTTTCTTCTGATTTATAGTAGTACTTGGGAATAACAGTAAATTTCACGACTGACAGATCCAAACTTTAGCTGGACCGTGGGTTTCAAGGAATTTGCTCACCCAGCAACTGAAACCTTCTCGACTATAGCCCAAGCAGGGCCAACTTTCTTCCTTGCAATTGCAATGTTTGGGTTTGTTTTTCAAATCAGTGCCTTAGTGACTGAGAAAGAACTTAAGCTTCGTCAGGTCTGAGCTTTTCTCCTCTCTCCACATCTGTTTTATGGGTTATCTATCTTCATGCTTGACATGACTATTAATTTTGGTACCAAATCACAGGCTATGTCTATCATGGGGCTCTATGAATCGTCTTATTGGTTATCTTGGCTTACATGGGAGGCCTTGCTTACATTAGTTTCAGCACTTTTCACCGTGCTCTTTGGGATGATGTTCCAGTTTGACTTCTTCCTGAACAATAGCTTTGGAATCTTATTCATCCTATTCTTCCTCTTCCAACTGAACATGGTAAGCTCTAAGCTATATATACTGATGACTGATCTGAATTCTTGTTTTCCTTCTATATCAAGTGTTAAATTTAGATAAATATCATGCTTTCATGAATGAGTTTTGTTTAAACATTTTCTGACCCTATGAGAGTATGCAAACTATGTTGTTTCCTTTGTTTTTTTAACAGGCTTGTTTATGATATTTTCTGCAGCTTGGTTTTGCTTTCATGATATCCACATTTGTAGCAAAAGCAGCATCAGCTACTACCGTTGGATTTGCAATATTCATCATTGGCTTCTTGACACAGGTAAAGTTTGCTTAATCATCAATTTACAGATCCAGTATTTCAAGTTGTCAGAAAACATGCAAACCCCTTTCGTTACTTCCCTGTGCAGCTTGTTACAACCTTTGGGTTCCCATATTCAAGTTCCTATGAGAAGTACTACCGGACAATATGGTCCTTCTTTCCTCCTAATGTTTTTGCCCAAGCCCTTAGTATTCTAGGTCAGGCAACAGCAACTCCTGAAGACAAAGGTATGAGCTGGAATCAGCGTGGAATGTGCCAATCTTTTGAGACGGACTGCGTCATTACAGTAGTATGTACAAACCTTTGCTCATTTGAGAATATGTACTTGAGTGTATGCAAATTCAAGCCCTGATTTGTTTGAACATCTGACAGGATGACATCTACAAATGGCTCATCTCCACATTTTTCTTGTGGTTTACCCTGGCGATCTATTTCGATAACATAATTCCAAATGTCAATGGTGTTAGAAAGTCAGTGTTCTACTTTCTGACGCCTTCGTACTGGACAGGGAAAGGAGGAGGCAAGATGCGAGGTCAGAGTTTATTCAAGTGTTTAGTAGTTCTTCACCTTTTTAAACTGTATTGTAAAGTTACTTATTCAACTGATTGATCCATTCCAGAGGGAGGCCTTTTTAGCTTTTTTGGTTCGAACCGTCCAGCTGATGATGCTACCCCTACTGATGAGGATGTTCTTACTGAGGAAAATCTGGTAAAAGAACAAGCTGCAAGCAATGAGGTAGATCCTGGTGTTGCAGTTCAAATACAGGGTTTACGGAAAACCTACCCAGGAAGTTTTAGTATGGGTTGCTGCAAATGCAGAACCTCTAAGCCATTTCATTCTGTCAAAGTAAGTTCTCAGTAATCTTCTAGCATAAAAAAGCAAGCAGATTTTTCTACCAATGCTATTAACCACTGAATACGTCTCTCCAGGGCTTATGGGTGAACCTTGAGAAGGACCAGCTATTTTGTCTTCTTGGGCCAAACGGAGCTGGTAAAACAACTACAATCAGTTGCCTGACTGGAATCACACCAATTACAGGCGGTGATGGTCAGTATCATTCCCGAAAACAACAGTTTGTGATAATAACTATGAATATGCTAACAAGCCACTTTGAACATTTGGCAGCATTGATTTATGGTCATTCTGTTCGAAGCACTGCGGGTATGTCTAATATTCGCAGAATGATTGGAGTCTGTCCGCAGGTTGGTGTTTCAAACATTCACTTAATTTTATGCAGGTAATCTTGAAGTTTAGTGGAAGATAAATATGTATTGTATTGCTTTGCAGTTCGACATCCTGTGGGACGCATTGACTGCTAAGGAGCATATGCAGTTGTTTGCTAGCATCAAAGGGTTGCCTCCATCAACAATCAAGTCGGTATGTTTCGAACAACCTATCGGATAGTACTCTCCAACACCCTCCATAGTTTTACATATCGATCTTTCTCTGTTCATTCAATGCAGGTAGCAGAGCAGTCACTAGCCCAAGTGAAGCTCAGCCAGGCAGCTAATGTTAGAGCAGGTAGCTATAGTGGTGGAATGAAACGGCGGTTAAGTGTTGCGATTGCTCTAATTGGCGACCCAAAACTGGTTTTTCTTGATGAGCCGGTAGAGACCTGTCAAAATTTCCATAATTTCACTTACTGCACATACAGTCACATGTTAATCTTTTTTTTGCGGGGAACATGTTAATCTAACCATGTATATCCTCCCGCACAGACAACTGGCATGGATCCAATAACAAGGAGACACGTCTGGGACATCATTGAGGAGGCAAAGAAAGGAAGAGCTATTGTCTTGACCACACATTCAATGGAGGAAGCTGACATTTTAAGTGACCGAATAGCTATCATGGCAAAGGGTAAACTGCGGTGTATTGGCACTTCAATAAGGCTGAAGTCGAAATTTGGAACTGGATATATCGCCAATGTGAATTTCTCTGGAAATGGTCACACACAGAGCCCTAACGGCAACAGTAATACAGAGGCCCCGGTTAATCCTAACATAGAAGCTGTCAAACGGTTCTTCAAGGAAGTATGTGCCTTATCATTAAACTAACTACCATTGCAGTTGGTTTCTCATATTATGTGGAAATTTAAACCATATAAATTGTTTTGAAACAGAGGCTTGATGTGGACCCAAAAGAGGAGAGCAGGACATTCTTAACGTTTGTCATCCCCCATCAGAAAGAACCACTTCTGACGGTAATACATTGACACCCAAATTATGGTGTACATCATTAACTAAATTTATGACACAAAATAATTTTTGACAAACAGACGTTCTTTGGGGAACTCCAAGATAGGGAAAGGGAATTTGGGATATCAGACATTCAACTTGGCCTCACGACACTTGAAGAAGTATTCCTAAATATTGCAAAGCAAGCCGAGCTGGAGAGCTCTACTGCCGAAGGGACACTGGTGACTCTAAACCTGTCATCTGGAGCATCAATTCAGGTTTGCCCTCACTAATCATATCAACATGTGTGTACTTCTGAACATGAATCTCTGAGATGCAGATAGCTTCCATCCAGTATAAGAATGCATATGTGGAAATCAGTGTAGTATATAGAGCATTGTGAACATCGTTTTGATTTCACCTATGTTGGCAAATTTATCCGGCAATGCAGATACCAAAGGGGGCTCGTTTCGTGGGTATTCCTGGAACTGAGACAGAGGAGCATCCAAGAGGAGTCATGGTGGAGGTGTTCTGGGATCAGGATGACAATGGATCACTTTGCATTTCTGGCCACTCTGACGAAACCCCCGTGCCGGCAAATGCTGAGCTGACGAGGCCGCCTTCGCTTTCGCGTAGGGCCTCGGTGGGCCGTGGAGGCCCCGTAGGGTACATCATCGACCCAAACCAGGTCACATCAACAAGATGAGCTTGAATGCGGTGGGACTGTTTTCATGTAAATTATCTCAGGCTCGATGATAAGTATAGAAATATAAATATGTGTGTACAAGAACATTGTGTTAATCTATTTTTCTTCGAAAAAAGCTTGGTAATAGATACAACATGATGACATTTTTTTGTCATGTGACTTGAACAAACATAATGTAGGTTGGCAAGTATGTTACATTGAGCCAATTTGTTTCTTCAGGTTTGTACATTTTTCTATAATGGACTGTTCTCGTCTGGTTCCTACCAGTTGTGCTTTTGATATTAGTCTATGTAAAGCTGATATCAGTATAACATGCATATATACTAAGTCATGTTCCCATAATACCACTAAAATAATACCGATAAGAGTTACTGTGATCATTAGCTGATATTTGCAAACAATGTGTGTATGGTGCATTCCTCACCTGCGGTGAACAGATTAAGTTGCTTTCTTAAAGTTTTGCTATCTGAGTTTACTGCCAACCGCTGGAAGAAACTGGTACATCAGCTATTATTTTACCTTAAAAAATACGGAAATTTTCATATATCATATAAAAGGACTTGGGGAGGGATTACATTTACATCCCTAATGGCGGTGACAGTTCATTTCTTTACTGCAAGTTCCATACTTGGAGTTCTTGGAGGCAAACAATCATCAGGCTGAATGAGTATCCATGGATGAATTATTCGATTATCGATGATTTCTCCTTATTAATACGCTGGCCTGAAGCTCGGCAGTATGTTGCAAGGACATTCGAGATCTCCAAAGCTCCCACAGAATTTGCCTTTATAAATAGTAAGCTGTCATCTACAAAAAGTAAGTGATTGACCGGGGTGCTAAGGGCGCCACACCGATGCCCGATAAATTTCCATTCCACCTGCTCCTTAATAGGCAAGACAGACCTTCAGCTGCTAATAAAAACAAATACGGCGAGATAGGATCACCTTGATGTATGCCCCTGGATGGCTTGAAAACCTCCGTCCTCTCTCCATTAAACAACACCGAGAAAGACACAGAAGTCACTATCCTCATAATGGATGTCACAAAGGATTGATGGATGCCAAGTTGCATATAATAGCCTCCAAGTAATTCCATTCAACTCGGTCATAGCTTTCATCATGTCCAATTTGATTGCACAATATTGATCACTTCGACCTCTCTTCTTTTTCATGAAATGCAAGCATTCATAAGCTGATATGATATTATCAGTTATTAACTGACCCGGGTCAAATGCGGATTGCTCATCTGAGATAATCTCTGGGAGAATATCCTTGAGACGGTTTGCTTGCACTTTTGTCACAATTTTCAGAATACACAAACTGATGGGCCTAAAATGTGTCAGCTCTTTTGGACTCTGCACTTTCGGGATTAGCACTAGATTAGTGGTATTGATAGATTCAGGAGATTCAACACCATTTAGAATATTCAGAACTGCCCTTGTTACCTCAGCCCACATAAATCCCGATGTCGCTGGAAGAAGTGAGCGGGGAAACCATCGGGACCTGGTGCCTTAGTTGGGAACATTTGAAAAAGGGCATTCTTCACTTCTAAATTAGTGTTCTCCCCACGTACGTGGGCTTTTGGGGAGTTTCTTGGTGGGCAGAAATTAGAGACTTATTTTTTGTTTATGCGGTGGGGAACCTAGAAGCCATCTCAGAAGCCAAAAGAAAGTGGCCATAAAGCGGACGTGGAAGAGCCTAGTGTTAGTATCGGCGGCTTAATCCAAGAAAGCGAGCTTGTTGGTGAAGTTTTATTTTCTGAGCTGAGAGGAGGCCGACTCTTCAGGAGCGACGAAACAACCTCTCATCCGGGGGGAGCACCGCCAGATAATGTCCTTGGCGATGGTGGTCTATTGATTCAACACTTTATTTGAGTTGTATTACCGCTTTTGCTTTGTTTCTTGCGGTGGAGGCCTTTGTTAGCTGCTTTTTGCACTTACTCATAATTATGAGATGACGCACCTCTGCTTCGAAAAAAACATAATCATCATCGTGTTGATTCTCTTTAAACCGATTACATAACTACAAACGTTAACTGTAAATTTATCCAGCCGTGCAGTATATAAGTGCAACCTTAAAATATTGCACATCTTGAGGATTCGGATCACAGTAAGCATTTAGTACCGTGTGAATTGATTCACCTAATGGCTACTTTCATCTGCGCAGTAAGTAGGAATAAGTGCAACTAGCTTATTATGCATAACTTGAAGAGCATGCGGCAGGCCAGCAGCAGTGTAAGCCTTAAGGGAACTGCCTTGCATACGAAAGTCGGACATAAAGTGTCGTACGTGTAGCACTTCTCAATCCTTAATTCATGGAAGATTAGAGTACTGCTAAGTGCTAACAAAGCGAAGCATGCATAGAAAAGATGATGTTCACACAGTTGATCTTCAGAGTTAAGTGCAACCAGTCTGTTAGAATAAGCACTAAAAACACTACTTGACAGTAAGAATTAAGTAACAAGAAAAAAAGTTAACAAGTAAAATAATATGGCGTCTTCATTTTCAGTATGATAGAACATTTCATGGTTTCCAGTTGGGTGAATGCGATAACCCATGGATACAGCAGTTGTATGGCACTCCCACATACAGAGGGAAAATCTATAGCAAGAGAGAGGAAAAGGCTAAGCATCAGAGTAGAAGAACAAGACACTTTGAGTTCACTATTTACGAAGTTTTCTCCATAAGCTGGATGGGTGCCAATATGTTCTGTTTACTTGTCTCCACGATACAACCATTCATCACCATCTCTTCAAGCATGAAGTGCACTTTCTCCAGATGGAACATGATGTCGAGCTCACACTGCCATCAAAGTAAGTAGTATCAGCTATAGTGATGTGAGTATCTTTGCGATGCCCAACCCTCGGGGTATGTAAGCTTACCACATTCCCAAAGTGGCGGTCCATAGTTTCCACAAGAAGATGTATGAATTCGAGGATAGCTAACTCATTCTGTCAAACAAGATGCAACAGAATATCATCAGGAGACTCAAGGTACAGATACATTGTCCGAGTTGTTATAGTGCACTAGTACTACTATAGAAGCAGTAGAACTATCACCAGTGAAGCTAATATATATCGATGTAATTTGTACCGATCAGTCCAAACAGAATTATCACTACCAAATCCTACACTGTCGGGTCTGTAACGACGCACATTTCAATAATAAACAGGATAAGCTGTCTGGTTGTTGGGAAACTAAGGGGAGAGTTCACAGTAAGATCTTTTATGATACTTTGCACACTAAGGGTGTGATTGATTGGTTGGGTCATGCATGAGCTTGGGCTGCCAGACTGAGTTGGTGCAGAACGTTTCGTCGTTGACTCTACCAATAAAGCACCCAGGCCCAACCGGGCTGGACTGGGCTGAGGAGGAACGTGAGATTTCTCACGTCTCTGCTCATGCAGGTTGCAGCTCAGAAATGATTGAAGTAATTGAGTAGGAGAATCACTGTGACTATTGCCCTTGGTCTATTTGATACTATCGATGATTGGTTATGAATGGACCGTTTCGTTTTTGTAGGATGGTCCAGCCCATTGGTCTTTCCTGCCTGGACAAACATTTCCAGTATATTTCTAGGGTACCTTAACTTACTCCAAGGCCATGTCACAGTAAAGGCAATGTAAAAAATAGACACATACTGAGTGGGGTTGCTTGTAAAAAAAAACACCTTCTAAGCATGATTGAACGAAAGCTGTAAAGATTCCCACATACAGCAACCAAACAACAGCTACTACATGACCCCATCCTGCTCACCCTTTGGAGCCAAGCTACAGTCACCCATACAACTAATAAATACTCTAAGTGTACAATTTTGAGGTAGCAGTATTGGGTGTAGCAAGGCAAAGAAATATCCAGTGGATGTTCATTTGTTCACCGAGGTCCCAGTAGTCCACAAATTCAATCTCATCGTGGATTGGAGCTACGGATGGAAAGATATTTATCTGGAAAGAATTTACAATGCCCTAGTATATTTCGTTCATTCGCCTCGCTTGTATTTCAGTTTAGGAATCCACACTGTTTTCATCCATAGGCAGTGGGTCATAGTTTACTTTTCCTTTCTTGCAGTTACTGTCACTTCTCAATTCCCACATACATACAAGACATCATGGGAAAGGAGTGACAGTGCTGCTGAACATCAGAGGATGAAAGAACTAGACTGTTGGAGAGAACTATAATTGACGAAGTTTTCTCCATGATTCAGCTGGGTCGGTGTCAATATGTTCTTATTTGGCCCTTCCTTAAAATTGTCTTCCCTATTTGGCCCTATAAATAAATTTCTTCCCAATTTGACAACTTAATTTCATTTCTTTCCTATATGGCCCTCTAGTGCATTTTGAGCATTAAAAAGACTCTTTTACCCCTGATAAATTATGTGACAAAGAAATTTCTCTTTAATTGTAAGTAAATGCCAGCGCAGCTGCGCTGTTTGGTTCACCCGACTAAATGACTGTTCAATGATATTTTGTGCAAATATTTTTCATAAATATTTATGGAGCAAGAACTGCCCGTGAGAAAATGCATGCTATGCTACAAGGAAGCATATACGTGCACGTCCCAGTCAGCTAATAATTTATTAGCCCAACAGTTGCAGGTGGGCTCGTATGCACGTACGTGCATGCCTTTAGATGGATCGATGGATCAGCATGCCGCATGGCCTGGCGTGCGCGTGTAGAACTCCATCTACGCGCATATGAAACCGATCCTCTCGATTTGGGGCGTGCAGTTCACGGCAAGCTGAAGATAAGGATAAGCCAAGATCCGAACGGGGCGCAGCACTGGTCGCTGGCATGCCGGCAGGCTCAGACGGAGCAGCCGTGCACACCGCTCCTGCGGGCTGGTGAGCATGGCGCTCCGCCCGCCGAGCTCGGCAGCAAGCCGATCGCACCCCAAGCGCAGTCTCGTCTAGCTAGCCGCATGTGGCGGCGGGCTAGGAACGGAGATTGGAGACGCATCAGGACATCGCGATGCCGGTGCGCCGGTCGCGGAGCAGTGTCGATCCGCGCACATGAGATCTGGAGAAGAAGTCATCGCCCGCACGCTGCTCTTGCGTGGAGATGACCGGCCTGCATTTTTTTTGTCACATAATTTATCAGGCGCAAAAGAGTCTTTTTAATGGTCAAAATGCACTAGAGGGCCATATTAGGAAAGAAATGAAATTATCAAATTGGGAAGAATTTTTTTTAGGGTCAAATAGGGAAGACGATTTTCAGGAAGGGCCAAATAAGGAATTCTCTCTTCTGTTTAACAGTCTCCATGATGCAACCATTTATCCCTTTTCTTCTAGCATGAAGTGCACCTTCTCCAGGTGAAACATGATGTCGAGCACACACTAGCATGAAGGGAAGTCAGCTTGACCTCCATTCGTGTGAGTATATTTACATTGCTGAATCCTTGAGAATATACACACTCCTGCGGAACAGATGTATTAGCCAAGCTCCGAGGATGATAAATGACCTCCATTCATGAAGGGAAGTCAGCTTGACCTCCATTCATGAAGGGAAGTCAGCTTGACCTCCATTCGTGTGAGTATATATATAAATTAGCAGATGCTCCCTGATGCCCGGGCACCAGGATGGAATACTGTACGTTTTGGGTATGTAGACAACACGTATACCTCGGGTATGCACATGTTGGGTATATATGAGGTGCACATACCCTTGGTATGCGTATTCGAGGTATCTACATGGTATATATACCTCGGGTATGTGTGTCCAATAGTACGCGTACAAATCAGGTATATATATAAATAACTTGAGTATGTGTACATATTAGGTATGTATACCCCGTTATGTGCATACCCAACTGACATGCGTGGAGTTTATTGCTTGGAAATGGGTGGCACCAGGAAATGAGACAACTGCCAACTGATGTCAGCACATAGAAATGGAATAATGTATTAGCTGGGTAAGGAATTATGTCTAGGATTATGTCTAAATATTAGCTGGGTAGTATTATTTTCCCTGACATCTCGTGCAAATATACATGCAGTCAACAGTAATACACAAAAAAAAATCACCACAATAGACTACCCAGCAACCAAACAGCATCTCCTACATGACCTCATCCTGTTCCAACCGATCCTGCTCATCTGTTTGGAGCCAAGCTACAATCACTCATTCAACTAATCACACCCTAAGCGTACAATTTTGAGGTAGGAGTTTTAGGTGTAGCAAAGCAAGAAAAGACCAGGGATGTTCATTTGTTCACCGAGATCCCAGTTGTCCACAAATTAAATCTCACGGTGAATAGGAGCTACAGATGGAAGCTGGAAAGATATTTATCTGGAAGGAATTCACAATGTACTATTCTAGTCTATCTACCGTTCTGGCGACTTAACAAAATGTTCTACTCCCTCAGTTCCGAAAAAGCAATACTAGAGTTTAAGATTATATTTTCCTACGGTTTAGTACTGAGGAACTGTATTTCAACCAACGAAATTTTGTAACAGATGGGATGGCAAGGGGCAAGCAAGTGTCAGTTTTGCACTTGTGATTACTCTAATAATGGTCATTCATCATTCTCGGAGCTTGGCTAATACATCTGTTCCGCAGGAGTGTGTTAAGACTCTGCTGTTGCATTGAATTCGTGTCCACAAATCCATACGGGATTGAATGGATAGATTTCCAAGAAAACAAAAGGCGCGTGTCTTTCAGGAAATGACTGAAATGTGCGGCTTAAATTGGGGGCTGAAAAGAGGTACACTTCTTCGCAACGTTATTTCGGGACATAGGTCGCGACCCTGATAAAACCGGGTCGATAAATTTGAGTCAATGCCCCAAGTACAAAACTATTTCATAGAATCACAGGAAGTAAAGAAAAAAGCAGGGAAAAAAACTCAACCTGGCTGTCTCCTTGCTCTACGCTGACCCTCTCAAGGCCAACAGAGTCCAGTAAAGGCCGATAGCTCCCTTCTCGTGCTCCAACTCAAGTCAGAGCCTGCATTCGTGTCTCGAGCCGCCGCTGCTACTTCGTCTATCTCTTGTTCTACTCACACGCGCACCTCAACATTCTCAAGCAGCTCACATCACTGTTATATAAAGAAGAGGTGCGACGACAATACACTCTCCGACACTCTCAACTCGATCTCTTCTTCCGATCTGCTCCCTTGTCTGCCCGGCAGCGCTCCATCGACTGTGCTGCGTCGAGGGGTTTGAGGTCACGTCCCAGCCGTCAACCCTTGTCATTCCAGACTCGACCTCAGCCCTCGATTTGGGTCGAGGACCCTCGGTGGTGGGGTGCAGCATTTATTACCACACAATTAGACAACTCCATCCCTAGTTTTATTACCCTATCGTTTGCATACTAACTTTTGTTAGCGAAGCCAAATGATTTAGAGCCGAGCACACAGTATATTCCCATGAATCAATTGCACTAAATCTGCTAGGACTATCTAAATGGTGTGACGGTGATGTGATAATAAAATTTATGAACATGGGAGACAAATCAAAACCTCATCATTGTCGACGCCGACAAGGAAGAAGAGGGAGGCGTAGCGCCTGTAGACGACCTTGTAGTTCCGGTGCTCCACAAAAGAGCACTGCATTAGCACAGGGTTTCCGTCAGACATACATACATGAAAATCAAGGTCAATAACGCATCCTGATCCAGATCCAAAAATAAAATACCCTTCTTGATCTGAGACTGAACTAGGGTTCATGGATCCATGAAAACAAGAGGGGAGTTAGGTGTTGAATTAGCTGGTGGGAAGATGAGAGGAGGGGACTAGTACCTGCTGGTCGGTGCGGGCGAGGCACTTGCGGACGATCTCGCCCTCGAGGGCGCGGCGCTCGTCGAGAGAGAGATGCTCGTAGTACTGCGCCAGCCGCGTCTGCCCCTGCTTGTTCACCAGCAGCACGAACCGGATCCCCATCTCTTCCTTCCTTGCCTCCTCGGTCTCTCTCCTTCCTCGGCTTCTTCTAGCTTCCACCACCTCTCTTTCTTTGGGCTCCTGTTTTGTTCCTGTTCTTTTTTTTTTTGGCCCAGAAAAACTCTCCACCTGTTAGTACCCCGGGCACAAAAAACGAAACCGAGCCCGAACCCGAAAAGACGGGGAGACTTGGGTAGGATCTCACCCTAGGTGAGATCCATTTTTTTGAAAATTCAAAACATGTCGAAAAATTCCGAAAAAAATAGACAACACGCATCTATGTTACATATGCAACGTCAAAAATTGGCAGCTTCAAATTCGACTTATACTTAGAGAGGCAAAAAAGAGAAATTTCGGTGTGAATAGTGTCACTCAAATCTGACACTATTCACAGTGTAGTTTTTCTTTTTTGTTTCTCTAACTGTAGGTCGAGTTTTGAGCTGACATTTTTTGGAGTTGTACGAGTCGACTGTAAGTATGTTGTCTATTTTTTTCAGACCGGGACCGAAACCGAAATACCCAGAATTTCGGGTAACCGAAATAATATCGGTCTTGAGAATCAAGTAACCGAAATAATATCGGTCTGTTCGGTTATCACGAGCTGAGGACCGAAATGACCGAAGGGACCGAACTAGCGATGCGAATTAGACATTCAGGCCCAACTCGTGTACTCTAGCATGTAGCACAGCCCATCGAGGCCTAGTTCCCTACTTCTTTTCCCCAATTTCAGCACGTATCCATCCATCTTGCCGCCTGGAACCAGCAACCTCTATCCATTCTCCGCCTCCTCCCATGTCTACTAGAACAAGAGATTGTGGTACGCATGCCAAGCACACAGCAAGCTTGGTTCTTGTTTCCCTGTAATTTTGTTGCCGGACTGTGCTAGATCAGGCTTAGTGCTAGACTACTCTGCTAGTGCTAGACTGCTAGTGGTACGCATGCTTATGATTATATATTTCTGTATTGGCATCTAAACAAGAGATTGTGTTGCTGTTATTTCCTTTTTTCGGTCTATTTGGTCATGACCGAAGACCGGATCGAAAAGACCGAAGACCGAATACAAAAAGACCGAAAAGACCGGCCATAATTCGGGTAGCGTTTCTAGATGACCGAAATTTTGGATGACCGAAAAGACCGGACCGAGCAAACCGAACAGACCGAACGCCCGGGGTGACCTGTTACAACACATATCGGTTTAGACATCCATAAATCAAGTTGCAATTTGACTAGTAATTTTAGAATATTTTTTCTAAAATAAATATATTGCTATTAAAATTATGTCTAATGTCATGATGGACCAAACATTATAATTTTGATTGGCAATTCTTTTTTTATAATCAAATATTTAAGGAAACTAAAAATAGTATTGATCTTACTCTTCGATTCCTACAAGGTTCTGATTTTGGTGGAGCAGATTGATAATTCGCAAGATATTCTCTCTGTACCAAAATATAAATATAAAATGTTTTAGGTATTTTAATGGAGACTATGTCTCCGCTGAAATGAGTGAATCTAGACACTAATACATGTTGGAGATATGCCCTAGAGACAATAATAATTTAGTTATTATTTATCTCCAAGTTTATTATTAATGTTTAGAGTGAAAGGCACCGGAGGTCACGAAATTGCGCGAAAAGTAAGGATTGGTCACTAAGTTGCAAAAGCTCAAATCTTGGTCACCAAGTTGTGGATTAGTCAATATTTGGTCATTCCGTCAAGACGGACGTTAAGTTGGTGGCGTGGCTGACTGACTTTTACAAATAACTTCTTCAAATTTTGTATCTTTCAATTGCTAGGTCCCTTTCGTTTTTATTCCTTTCTAGAAAATACTCCAAAAATGAAAATTGCGTGCCACGGATCCGGTGGCCCTCCCCAGCAACCCTTCACGCGCGGCACGGCCACGGGCGCCGGTGAGCTCGGGGCAGGCACCGGCGAGGTCGGGGCGGGCGCGGGCGCTGAGCTCGGGGCGTCCGTTGCTCTCTCATCTCCACCCCTACCTGTTTCCTTTGATTGACTTCAGCCTGGAGTTATTGACAAGGCTGAAGTGTGTGCAGCTGCGGGGCGTGCGGGTACGACCTGAAGCTGAGCTCGCTGGCGCGGGACACCTCAAGGCTGCGGCGGCGGAGGAGCAGCATGGTGGTGTTCGAGGCCATCGACGACGCGCGGTTCGGGCACCTCGACGAGTTCCGGTGCCTCGACGTGTGCGCGCCGCACGCGCCTGCTCTGCCACGAGGTCGGGGCGGGCACCGAATGCCTCCATTTCTTGTGTTGCTGGTCGGGTAGGCCGTCTCTGCAGCCTTCCGTCGGTGGTGGCGGCGGCTACAGAGCGAGGGCCATGACCCAGCTCTAGGGTTTCGCGGAGGGGGATTGAGGCTGGGATAGGATTGGATGGCTGGCGTCGAAGGGATCTGGTGGGTTGGGCCGGCGAGAAGCAGCAACGGGCGGTGGCGCCGGCGCCGACGAAAGGGGATCGTGGGGAGGAGGAGGAGAAGGTCGGGCGCCGGTGAATGGTTCCGCGCCAGCGATGTGGTGGGTGTTTCACGAAAACGAGATTCTCGTAGCTGGATTCCGGGACCAACTTCTGATTTCATCCATCAGTGATCAGTTCCGTCCAGCACGGAGTGTCGTCCGTTGGCAAACACGACGCATACCGACTCGAGCACTTGTATGAAATCACTTGTATATTTTCAATTGATAAATATTTGGTAGTGGAATTATGAAATCAAATCTTAATTGATTTAATCTGATAAATGCAATTTTCAATTGATAAATATTTGATGTTTTGATTTTATCAAATCACTTGTATATTATGAGTGGATTCTACAACAGAAATAGATTTTCTATAAATGATAGCTGCATCATTGATGTGAGACGTCATGATAGCAAGTTATTGGATAAGTCATTGACTTGGTAAGGTTTCAATAGACGGTATGATAATATCATTCGGAGACGCTTGATATTATTAATGCTACTACGGAACCGGATAGGCCGATATCCAATTCCTAATATATCCGACTTACATTGTCAAGTTTGGCATGTGAGGAGTTAAACAAGTTTATGTACTTTGATTGGATCAAAGTTTTGGACACAGTCTCAGAGCGCATGCAAAAGCGTGAGTGGCACCTTAGTTCCATTTGGTGTCATTTCATCGTGCTAACTAGAATCATTATTGAATCTAGTGCAAGTGGGAGACTGTTGGAGATATGCCTTAGACACAATAATAATTTAGTTATTATTTATCTCCAAGTTTATTATTAATGTTTATATCTTTATGCTATAACTGTATTGGGCACTTGAATAGCAAATACAACGTGTTCAAGAGGAAAACCTCCAATACAGGTGTAGAGATACGAACAAGTAAAAGCGTTCCTGGTCTTGTCTCTAAGACTAGCCTATCTTGCTGTTTGATGATCATGTTTTCCAGATCATGGACTTTGTATAAGTCACACAACTATAGGAGTTTATTGTCGGAATGACAATAGTACTGAACCGACCCATTGTATGATCTTGCTAAGAGACTAATCGTCAACGATGAAGGTAGCAATTGATCATATGTTTAGTTTTCATTAGCTGTATTCCTTTGCTAAGAGAATATCTGGCGACCGCTTATTCGACACTCATGCTTTGATTGTCACCTAACGTCTGGCCGTAACTAGGGACCATAACGGTGGCTTTTGGGTGTGAACTAGAATAATGTATTGGAACAGAGATTATTCAAGAATGGCACTTACTCCTCCAGACGATGGAGAGATACATCCTCTAGGCCATCTCAGTATTAGTATTGTCACCCAATCGTCTGGTCAGACACAGCGTGATTTATCACGGGACAATGAAAATACGTAATGAGAAAAGAGAATGATATTGGTACGAGAATTATATGTGTTATGATCAAAGGGTTTGATCACACTATAGCACATTGTCTCAATCTCGAGATATCATTGGTATCGTGTACGTAAGGGGATTAGCGTAATGAGAAACACATAGGTTCTGTCGTTCACTCATGAACACACGGGAGCCAGTACGGCCGTCTAGGTCCCAATGCTGGTTATTGTCTAGTAAGCTCCTGGACATGTTTTTGTGTTTATTGAACCTTTCGGGTCACACACTTAAGCTATGAGTCAATCTTTTATTGAGAGAATAAAGTTGTAGTCTTTGTGGTAATGAGATAGTGTCGGAGTAGCTCCGATGTCACAGGAACTTGTTCCGGTGAAGTTTTGAATTAGAGAGAAGGCGGACATCTAATGTCCCGGGTGATAGGAATAGTTTCTATCACTATCGGATTTATTCCGAAGGTTTATATAAGTGAGAAATATTATTCCGAGAGCGGATACTGGGTATCCCAGATCATGTAAATATGTTTATATGATAAGTAATTAATTCCGGGAATTTTCTGTAAAAAGAAATATTCAAGGAGGAATTAATTAGACAAAATAATTAATTAATTATTTAATTAATTAATTGGAAAAATATTAAATAAAAGGGTTTATTTGGAGCCACCACCAGGGGGCCGCCGAGTGGGCCCATGGGGACCACAAGGCAGCCGCACCCCAAGTGGGGCGGGTGGGCCAACCCGAGTTGGGGGGGGGGGGGGAGACTTCCCCTCTTGGCCGAAATAGCCCACTAGGTTGAGGCGGTTTGGGAGGAGGAGTCCCCCTCCAACTCCCAATCCGAATTGGGGTGGGGGAAGGACTCCTCCCCCCCCCTTCCTTTTAGGTGGAGGCGGTTTGGGAGGGAGGAGTCCTACTCCTCCCTCCCTTCCTTGGCCGGCACACCAAGGGGAGGGGTTTGCCCCTCCCCCAAGCACCCCTCCCCTTTGGCCACCTATATAAACAACCCCAACCCCATGGGTTGGAGAGACAATTGCCTCAGTGGTTATTTCTCTCTCTTTCTAGTAGATCTTATGTGTTGAGAATTAGACGTCTCTAATCCTCTCATATAGATCTAATCAAGTTGATTAGATCTACCACCTAAACTACGCCGAAAGGCTGTCTCTCTTCGTCGGTGCTAGTAGCTCTAGGCGGCGAATGTGCTCGGCGGGTTGGCGCGGTGTACGTGTGGATACTGGTAGAGCGGGGCTGCGCAAGTAGTTCCTCGACGACGGACCGGCAACAATCTCACCTCCCCGCGTGGACGTGAGATTCTTCATCAGGCTTCACCGACATCTACTTCGACAAACACACAAGATCTTCCACAACGATGTTTGTAAGTATTCTAGATCTAGCATTATGGGGTGCAGCATATCTTCATAGAATAGATCTTGGCGGCAAGGTTACGAATTTTTTTAAAGTTTTACCCGCAACCCAATAGTGGTATCAGAGCCGATCTATGCGTAGGTATGATTTGATCTAGAGCACAAGTTGGTGCGAGCATTGCATAGTTCTTGCATTAAGTTTATTTTAGTTGCTTCCCAATAAGTTGTACTTCATATTCCATGGCGGCATAGGCAAGATCTTTATGAACTTCTGGCAATCCGCGGACCTTCCGGCTGCTCCTAGTATGCCCGTCGGCACCAACGAAGTGCTTCAGTAGCTTCCGGTCTATACCTATAGTTGTGGACGTTGTTGTATATACGGACGGGGCATGAGGGTTGGACGCCTCACGGGGGTCACGCGCACATGTGATCGTTTAGATTGGGGTTCGCAACGTTTTCGTAATGTTGGGATCTCAATCACCCCGCAAAGTTAATCTAGTGATGCATGTAAAATGCATACATGAACTTTACATTTTATTACATGTTATTCCATGTTATTTGCATCATATAAGGGTTATATTCATGATTTATATTGAGTTTTGGGGATAATTAACAACTCCCCCATTTTTCTGGAATTAACCCTGCGCTGTCAGAAAACCCCTTTTTCTATATTTTGATGTTTCAGGGACCCAAACGACGTCCAAATGACCTGAAACTTTACGGGGATCATTTTTTGGAAGGAACGAAACGTAGGCGCAAAGGAATCGAAGAAACGGAGACCAGAAGGCCAAAAGGGGTGGGCCCACGCGGTCAGATTCCTTGACCGCGTGGGGTCCCCCATCCTGGCCCTCGGGCCTCCGCTGCCGTCGATCTTTCTTCCCGAAGCTCCGTCTTGACCTAAAAACGACTATATATAGACCCCCCCCAGGGCTTTCGCGAAAGAGAGCGCCGCAGAAACACAGAAACCACAAAACAGAGATCTGGAGCTGAAGATTGGAGGGGGAAAACTCCGGCGGGGCACTGCCGGTGTGGTCTCCTTCCCCTCCAACAACATCTCCACCGACACCATGATGAAGAGGGAGTAGTCCACCCCTGGACCATGGGTTTGTGGAAGTAACTTATGTATCTCTCCTCTCTATGAGCTTCACTAATTAGTACCGTATGAGCTGCTGAACATGATTACGGTCATCTATGTAATTCCTTTGTGGTGGATCTTTATTATGAGTTAATACATGTTTGAGATTGCAATGGTTTTGTTTCAGTTATGAAAGTAGATGCATATTATGTACCCCGTTCTTATTTACTTGTCATGATCAAGCATGTTTAAGAGAGCATGTGAGGGGGAACGTGTGCATTAGTTGGAGTAACGGGGGTGGCTAGTGCAGTGAACGTGAGAGAAAGTTCTGCGATCCACTTGGGTTTTCTACCTTACTTTGTTGCCTCACTAGGGATAAACAAAAATACCATGCTACCGGAGAGTGGATGTGACCTTTGCCACTACCTCCATGACTAGACTAGCCTAAACGTGCTTCAGGTCGTAGGTAGTGATGGTTCTTCCGTAGATCCTACAAGGCCACGTAAAACTTGCAAACAAATGTTAGAATCGTCTAACTTGGTTTTGCAGGATCGTGTCCATGTGTTTTGGTATAGCTATTTTGTTACGATGTTTTAACATGATGGCCAAAGCTGAAACAATTGATCGAGTTCGTCATCGACAAGTAAGCGAAGAAGAGTTCGTCGCAAGGACCGGAAGGAGGCGCCGGCGGCTATGCTGGTGACAAGTACTTGGCGAGTTTTCGGCTATGGTAATTTTTCCTCGGGGATTTTGCTGTGACCGGGAATTATGAAGATGGTGATCCTCAAGGACGAGCGTCAAGAACTTCCGGAAAATAACAAAGGCTATACCAAAGCACATGAATTATTATTAATTGCCTATGATGTTTATCCTTTGTTGTTTGCACCTTGATTGCGCAGTAGTCGTTTATTAGGGTGAATCCTCAAGTTAAAATATCAAGGAGATCGTGTTCTTCCAACTGTGGCACCGTCAAACCAGATGCTTGTCATCGTGCGCCATGTTTCCATGAGTAATGTGTGCCAAGGGTTTGGGAGGCGGGCGCGACCCGTTCCAGCAACATCATCGGTTGGTTGTCTTGAAGTCCTAGCATACAAAGTTATGAGTTCTGAACACGCACGTCGAAAGACGAACAAGAGTTGTAGCTACTACAACTGGCATAGTGCCTACCGGTCGTTCATGTGACATGCCATGTATCCATGCTTGTTTCGTCGGGTTATCGGGTCCTGAATCACTTAGCGCCAATCAGGAGGATTATTGGGCTTAGTGGGAGCATATCTTAGACTCAATTTAATTGAGTTAAAGTAGTGCATTAAAATTCGTAATAAACTATAAGTCTGAATAAACTTGTTTTGTTGTAGAGTATGGACCACTTTGAAAAGTACCATTTCAATCAGATGTTAAGCCGTGCACCGTTAGCTGCAAATGGAAACAACTTTGGAGAGTGGTTTCACCACATGGTGAGTGTTCTGAAGAACACAGGAAAGGAACAAGTTTTGAATCCCATAGACACAGACGATGAAGACCATGGTGGGCCTCACATGTTCTGTGAGGAGTGTATTGTCAAGGAGCTCATGCATGCTTGTATTGATCCCGAGTTGGGCGGTCGTTTTCCAGACCTTCGTCCCTTCCGTCTCATGGAAGTATTAAAAGCTCACTTCATAAGTCAAGTACGCACTGTGCGTTACAATCTAAACAGGGAACTGATAAACATTCGGGTTGAGTTGGGTGAACCCATTCGGCTGTTTGAAATCAGGGTAACTGGCATAGAGCAAAAGCTTAGACAACTTGGTTCTCCAATTAGTCATGAGTTTTTCAGTGACATTATACTGTCGGCACTACCACCTGCATATCATGCCTTTGTGGTGATGTATAATCGCATGGCGGATGAGTGGCCGGTTCAGATGCTGTTTGCCTTGCTCAAGGAAGCAAAAGCTGATATTCTACATGGGGATCTAAACTGGACCAGGACAGGTATAAGAGTTATACATGTTGACATAATTTCAGCAATTATGATCGTTGGTATGAGATACTAATTGATGCTCACACTTGCACCAGTGGCAGGTACTTTGGAAGGAGCTAATGCTGGAAGGAAGAGGAAATTCTGGAGTGACATTGAAGCTGCGCTTGGAGTGTAGCTAATCATCCTAGAAGTAGCACAGTGGAGGAACACATTTTATGGCGCCAAGATCACCACTATGTCTACAGTCCAAGTCAATGAAGAAGATTTACACTAGGACTTTAAATAAGAGTTATTTTCAGTTCGATCATTTTGTAATGAATATTTTATATTTCAGGAACAAGTTTGTGTTCGAATTATAAAGTATGTGAGGGAGTTCACAATTTGTGAATTCGGTTTGATGATCTTCTTTATTGTAATATGTCATTAAGTTTTGTTAAGTCTTTATTATTTTGATTCAAGATATTACTTAAAGTTTTGAGTAATAATTAAGTTGGTTTAATCGTTAATTTGGAGTTACACTTTTCGTTGGTTCTCTTTGAGACTCTTAAAGTTATCTCTAAAATTAAATTGATAAAACTGAAATCACAAAAGTGCTAGACACTTGGAGACACTCGAAGTTCATAAAGTGCTAGGCATTTAATGAAAATCGAAATCCACAAAATGCTGGGCATTTGGTAGATTGGAAATTAGCAAAGTGCTAGGCACTAGTAGATTTCGAAATTTACATAAAGGAGTGGAATCTACCCAATTCTATTGAAGATTTAATATGATGCTTCATATTAATGAAATAGAGTTAATGAAATTATTGAAGATGCAATATTTCATATAATTCAGTGGGAGAGTGATGACCCACAAGTATAGGGGATCGTAACAATCTTCGAGGGAAGTAAAACACAAATTTATTGATTCGACACAAGGGGAGACAAAGAATACTTATAAGGCTTAGCGGCGGAGTTGTCAATTCCACCACACCTGGGAAAGCACTAGTAACAAACATGATATGAAAGAAGCAGTAATATGAGAGCAACAGTAGCAGTAACACAGAGGCAATGGCACCAGAAAATAGTTGCTTGTGTGGAGTTGACGGGAAAGCAATGATGATTACAGATGGACCGGGGTTCCCAGCTATCTACACTAGAGGTAACTCTCCAAACGAATAACATGTGTTGGGTGAAAAAATTACAGCTGGGCAATTGATAAAATTGTGAGGGCATGACAATGCATATTATGATAAGATAAAGTTCACTGTAGTATTTAATCGGGCATTACAACATAATACATAGACCGTTATCCAACTGCATCTATGACTAATAATCCACCGCCAGGTTAACATCCGTGTCCCCCGTTGGTATTAAGTTGCAAGCAACAGATAATCGCATTAAGCAAAGTGTGTAATGTAAACAACACAAATGACCGTAGACATAGCATTGTTGTTTTATCCCTAGTGGCAACAGCACATCCACAACCTTAGACGTTGCTGTCACTCGCCCAGATTACTGGAGGCATGAACCCACTATCGAGCATAAATACTCCCTTTTGGAGATACAGGCAACTACTTGATCAGGGTAACCACAAGTACCGGAGAGCATGCAGGATATTAAATAAAACATAAGTATGATAAAACGATGAACCACTGATCATAATTCCACAATTTATCGGATCCCAACAAACACAACACCGATTACATCAGATGAATCTCAATCATGTATTGTATTGAACAACATGGGAGAGAGAGTACCAACTAGCTACAGCCAAGAACCCGTAGTCCATAGGGAAACTACTCACAAACCATCATGGAGTCGAAGTGGAGGTGGCGTGGTCGATGGAGATGGCTCCGGGGGTCAATCCCCGTTCCGGTTGGGTGTCGGAACAGGACCTTCTGACCCCCGAAACTTGGTTTCGATGGCGGCGGAGCTCGGAGTCGTATTTCGTAAAATCCTTCTGGTGTTAGGGTTTTCTCCGCGGGGTGAATAAATAGGCGAAAGGGCGGCATCGGAGGGCGACCGAGGGGCCCACGCCACCCCTCGGCTCGCTAGACATGGGGGCCGTGCCCTAGGGTGGCGTGGCTGCCCTCTGGCGCCTCTCCGTCTCCCCTGTGGACTCCGTGGACTTGTCGGTGAAATATTGATGTACGTTGATTTTCGTCCAATTCCGAGAATATTCCTCGACTAACTTTTCTGAAACAGAAAAACAGCAGAAAACAGGAACTGGCACTGTGGCATTTTGTTAGTAGGTTAGTCCCAGAAAATGTGTAAAAATGCTATAACGTGTATATAAAACATGTAACAACAGGCATAATATCAACATGGAACATCAAAAATTATAGATACGTTTGAGACGTATCAAGCATCCCTAAGCTTAGTTCCTACTCGAGGATAAAAACCATATAATTTTTTAGGTGACATGCTACCACACAATCTTGATCAAATAATAGTGTAAAGCACATGTGAATGAATGAAGTGATCCAACTCAATGGTCTATAGTTTGCTATTAAATAAGCAATGAGTAAACAACTGAATCATATGAGCAAAACTTATCATGAATATTACTTTGGAGACATTGGATCCATAAGTTTTACATAAGAGTTAACTCACAAAGCAATAGTTTCAAAGTAAAAGGTATTTGACCAACACAAAGGAAGATTTTAGTTTCAGCATTTGCTTCAACCTCAAACATATTTATCTCATGGATATTGTCAATACAAAGCAATATAATCAGTCAAATACGCTAGCATATAACAATTGTTGTACCAAAGTTGACACTAGTGTTTGCTTGTGGAGATAGAAAGAAGTAGGAAAACTGACTCAACATAAAAGAAAAAGAAAGGCCCTTCGCAGAGGGAAGCAGGGATTAAATCATGTGCTAGAGCTTTTTAGTTTTTGAAATCATATAGAGAGTAAAAATAATATTTTGAGAGGTGTGTGTTAATTGGTCAATGAATCAGTAGTAGACAGTACGATATGACCCTTGTCAACCAGACTTTTTAAGAGCGGCTCCCATGAAGGACGTTATTTCTACCAGAAGGCAGATCATCCCTCTTTCTCTTTTGTTTACACATGTAGATGTTTCACTGAAGGCTCAGTTGACAAAATGTGAAGAGATTAAGCGGTTAAAGTTTTAATTAATTGGGACTGGGCACCCCGTTGCCAGCTCTTTTTGCAAAATTAATAGATAAGCGGATATAGCCGCTAGTCTGGAGGTAAAGCCTGATTGACAAGTGAAATAAAGACATCTACCATGTCCTCATGAGCTTGGTAAACAGTGACACAAAAAGGAATAGTAACAATTTTGAATAGTTTAAAGGTAGCACATGAAAAATTTACTTGGAGTGGCAGGAAAATACCACATATAGGTAGGTATGGTGGACACAGATGGCATGGATTTTGGCTCAAGGATTTGGATGCACAAGCAGCATTCCCACTTAGTACAGAGTTTAGGCTAGCAAGGTTATTTAAGCAAACACAGACTATCAACCGGTACACCAAAAACTTATATGACAACACATCAGAAACATTATAAGACTCCACACTGTCTTCCTTGTTAACCAAACCCTTTTACTAGAAAATATCTAGACCTTGGAATTACCACTTATACAAACCAAATTTCAACAAGCTTTACGGCAGTTCTCCATTAATGGGCTTTACTTACATGATACAAAAGCTTAAACATGACCTACTTAATAACTCAAAACAATTGAAAAGTATCAAATTATCCAAGATAGTGATCTACAAGAGTATGTAAGCATTTTCCATTATGCCATTACCACACACAACATTTTCTGTTCCAACCAAACACCAATCAATTTATTTATTCAACTCTCCAAACAAATATAAGTGAAGCAAGAGAGTACTTTGTTTAAAAGAACTAATAGCTCTGAACAAGAGATACATGAAAACAAGAGCTAAAAGCTTAACAGCGCTAGATGTGAATACTCAACAAGTATAAGTGAAGAATAAGAGTATTCTAATGAAAAAGCGGAGCGTGTCTCTCTCCCAAACAAGAGTGCTAGGATCCAACAAGTTGTGATCAGAAAATAAAACATAAACAAACTGAAAATAAAAGCACACAGACGCTCCAAGAACAGCACATATGATGTGAAGAAATTAAAATATAGTCTCACTAGAGATGACCTGATACTTTGTCGATGAAGAAGGGGATGCCTTGGGCATCCCCAAGCTTTGACGCTTGAGTCTTCTTGAAATATGTTGGGGAGATCCATGGGAGCCTCCCCAAGCTTAAGCTCTTCACTCTTCTTGATCTTATTATATCACCCTTCTCTCTTGACACTTGAAAACTTCTTCACCCCAAACTCAACATAATTCTCATTAGAGGGTTAGTGCATCAAATCAAAAACTCACATGTTCTGTAAAGACGCAAACATGACCATCATTTTAAACATTAGCTACTGTTACTAGCCTTATGTGAAGCTCTTCCACCCTTAAAGAATTCCACCTAACACTTGTAATAGAGAGAATGCAAAACAAAAGACAGAATCTGTCCAAATCAAAACAGTCCGTAAAGACGAATTTTTCCGAGGCACTTACGTTACTCAGATCAAAAAACATTGAACTAACAAAAGATGCGTACATATATCAGGAGTATGCACAAAAATTTGCAGATTTAAATCACGTTTCTATGATTTAGGAATTTCGTACAGTGAACAACAGAAATCTGTTCCTGCGCAGTAATCCAATTTAGCATCATCTTATCATTAGAGACTTTTCTTGGCACAACAATACGATAAAGTAAAGATACAAAGGAGTTGCTACAGAAGTAAACAAAACTCCTTGACTCAAAAAAGAAAAATTCCAGAAAAATAAAATGGGTTGCCTCCCATAAGCGCTTTTCTTTAATGCCTTTTAGCTAGGCTTGATAGTTTTAATGATGCTCACATAAAAATAGAAAATGAAGCAAAAGGAGCATCAAGAAGCAAATTCGAAACACATTTAAGTCTAACCCACTTCCTATGCATAGGAATCTTGTACACGAATAAATTCATACAGAGCAAAGTGACAAGCATAGGAATATAAAACAAAATAACTTCAGAACTTTCAACATGAGAGGTGTTTTAGTATCATGAAAATTTCTACAACCATATTTTCCTCTCTCATAATAATTTTCAGTAGCATCATGAACAAACTCAACAATATAACTATCACATAAAGCATGCTTTTCATGATCTACAAACACATAATTTTTATCAAGCTCCAAAATAGTGGGATTAAAACTTTCAAACACACTTTTAACAATTTTATAACAAGATGATTGATCATTCTCAAGAGGTATGGGACTCCATCTAGATAAAGTCAAGACCTCTCCAATCCCATTTTCAATAGTAGAATACATAATATTATCAAGCAATATAGGACCATCATCTAGAGCTTTATCATAAAAAATTCCAAGCAAAACTCCTTAGTACCATGCATTTCGATATTAGGCAAAAATAAAGGATTATCATAAGATTTATCAAAATAGCATGGATTATCATAAATAACAGTAGCAAAATTATTCTCACAAGTTTTACTCATAGGGAATATTTCAAGAGAATCCACAGGAACATAACATTCATCCTCCTTTGGTAAGCATGGAGGGATCAAATAATGTAAGGGATAAAGAGTTACTCTCATTAGAAGGTACGCATGGGTAGCTAATCCATTCTTCCTCCTTTTGTTCATCACTCTCTTCCTCTTTTTCATCCAATGAGATTTCAGCTTCAGCAGTATCCTCTTCTACAGGTTCCTGCAAAGAATTAGTCTCTTCTTTCTGAGGAAACATCCTCTTAAAATGTTCAGTAATATAAGAATTCTCATCCTTATAGTTATCAAAACAATATTTAAGTATAGAAAGACTTTCATATTTATAAGGGGCATCAATTTTATGCTCAAGATAAGAACTAATTTCAAGGGCACCCTTAAACACAATAAATTCTTCCATCCTTTCTACCGCATAAGCATTATAGTAACCTTTAACATAAGAAGCTAAGGTTTCATTATCATTATAAGCACATTGGAAAGGAAAATGCTTAAACTTCACATGACAACCAGATTCATCACAACAAAAAGATTTGCCGAATATAAAGCATAAATTTTTAGCATACATCTCCAGTTGATTTAGTAATTTCCATAAGTACATCCCTTTATCTGACAAGCGGTAATTCATATAATATTTTTGTTCAGCCTCCGTGGACCCGCCTTGCCAACAAGATCTAGCTCTAGTTTCATAGAAGTAATCCATGGCAAAAGTTTTTTAGATTTTTGGTTTTTCAAATTTTATGGATTTTCGGTATATAAGAAAAACAAAACTAAACAAAAGTAAACTAAACTAAACACAACAAAACAAAACTAAACTAAGCAAAATAAAACTAGACAAAAGTAAACTAGACAAAAAAAATAAAATAAAAACAGAGAGAGAGTAGAGTGTACTCCCTAGGTGAACTTATGAGTAGAGCTATGCTCCCCGGCAACGGCGCCAGAAAATAGTCTTGATGACCCACAAGTATAGGGGATCGCAACAGTCTTCGAGGGAAGTAAAACCCAAATTTATTGATTCGACACAAGGGGAGACAAAGAATACTTATAAGCCTTAGGAGAGGAGTTGTCAATTCCACCACACCTGGGAAAGCACTAGTAACAAATGTGATGTGAAAGCAGCAGTAATATGAGAGCAACAGTCGCAGTAACACAGAGCAATGACACCAGAAAATAGTTGCTTGCGTAGAGTTGACGGGAAAGCAATGATGATTACAGATGGACCGGGGTTCCCAGCTATCTACACTAGAGGTAACTCTCCAAACGAATAACATGTGTTGGGTGAACAAATTACAGTTGGGCAATTGATAAAATTATGAGGGCATGACAATGCATATTATGATAAGATAAAGTTCACTGTAGTATTTAATCGGGCATTACAACATAATACATAGACCGTTATCCAACTGCATCTATGACTAATAATCCACTGCCAGGTTAACATCCATGTCCCCCGTTGGTATTAAGTTGCAAGCAACAGATAATCGCATTAAGCAAAGTGTGTAATGTAAACAACAAAATGACCGTAGACAGAGCATTGTTGATTTATCCCTAGTGGCAACAGCACATCCACAACCTTAGACGTTGCTGTCACTCGCCCAGATTACTGGAGGCATGAACCCACTATCGAGCATAAATACTCCCTCTTGGAGATACAGGCAACTACTTCATCAGGGTAACCACAAGTACCGGAGAGCATGCATGATATTAAATAAAACATAAGTATGATAACATGATGAACCACTGATCATAATTCCACAATTTATCGGATCCCAACAAACACAACACCGATTACATCAGATGAATCTCAATCATGTACGGCAGCTCATGAGACTATTGTATTGAACAACATGGGAGAGAGAGTACCAACTAGCTACAGCCAAGAACCCGTAGTCCATAGGGAAACTACTCACAAACCATCATGGAGTCGAAGTGGAGGCGGCGTGGTCGATGGAGATGGCTCCGGGGGTCAATCCCCGTTCCGGCTGGGTGCCGGAACAGGACCTTCTGACCCCCGAAACTTGGTTTCGATGGCGGCGGAGCTCGGAGTCATATTTCGTAAAATCCTTCTGGTGTTAGGGTTTTCTCCGCGGGGTGAATAAATAGGCGAAAGGGCGGCATCGGAGGGCGACCGAGGGGCCCACGCCACCCCTCGGCTCGCTAGGCATGGGGCCGTGCCCTAGGGTGGCGTGGCTGCCCTCTGGCGCCTCTCCGTCTCCCTTTGGACTCCATGGACGTGTCGGTGAAATATTGATGTACGTTGATTTTCGTCCAACTCCGAGAATATTCCTCGACTAACTTTTCTGAAACAGAAAAACAGCAGAAAACAGGAACTGGCACTGTGGCATCTTGTTAATAGGTTAGTCTCACAAAATGTGTAAAAATGTTATGAAGTGTATATAAAACATGTAACAACAGGCATAATATCAACATGGAACATCAAAAATTATAGATACGTTTGAGACGTATCAGAGAGTGTGAGAATCAAAATAAAGGAATCAAAGGTATTTGATGAAGTTAAAAGGACTTAACAAATTTATTGTAACATTATTGACGAAGAAGTTTTCTTAGTCAAATTACTCATGATGAATTTTGGTAATTCGAAATTATCATGGTAATAAAATCTTTTGCAAGATAAAGATTAAAAGGAAATGTTATAATAATTATGTCAAGAGGTCTTGTTCTGATGTGATGTGAAATAGAATTCCATAGTACCCACTAAAATATATAGATTATTTTGTTTGTATTCAGGGGACTGTCGTGTCTCGTTGCACGGACACCGGGAGTATAGGATACCCCCTTTTAGGTTCGGCACGGGGCACGAAGGAGGCTGAGAATCGTCTTCTCGGGCGGAGTCTAGATCAAGCTCTCCTCTCCACGATCAAAGCATGCAACCAAAGGGACACAAGGAGCTACCCAGGTTCAGGCGCCCGGAGGCTAAAAGCCCTACTCCTGCATGTCTGGATTGATGAGTTCTTCATAGTGTGGCTTACAATGGAACCTCCCGGACAGGGTACCCGGAAGGGTTTTGGCTCGAGGTAGAAGAAGGACAGATCCTGACCCGGAGGAGATCACCTTCCTCTCTACCTCCGCAGCCCTAGTCTAGTCTTGCTCTGGTTCTAGCTTGTGTTCGTCCTCCTTCTATCTTTTTTCTCTTCCTCCCGTGCCTTGGTCCTCCTTTTATAGGCTAAGGGTTGCCACAGGGTCACGTGAGGGGCACGAGGGACCTTCGGGGTGAAGGACCCTCCTCATCTAGTTTAGGGGGAGACGTGGCCTCTCCTCAGCCTAGCGTCTCCTCTGGGTTAGGTGGGAGCGTCCGCCTTGGGGTGGACAGGAGCTGACACCACCACGGGACGTGCTTCCCGCCCGCGCTGCCTTCGCCTTGCTTCCCAAGTCTTCCGCGGTGAGGTGGAGTGCCTTATCCACAGGAACGTAGGAAGTACCCGAGAGGGCGCCTGGCCTCCTGCCGGGAAACTAGGGCTCTCGGGTCCTTCTGGACTTCTTGCTTGATCGGGGACCCGAAGGTCCCCAGGACGGAGCCCTTAGTCGTTGTAGGCTATGCGTGTCTTGACGGTGAAACCCCAGCTTGACTCGAGTCTTGGTCTTGTCCATCTTCATTGGGCCCACATTGGGGTGGACCACTTTGGCAGTACTAGGGGAAACCCCTGTTCCACTGTTGCGACAGTAGCCCCCGGGCATGGTCCCGGCGGCTCTTGCTCCAGCTGCCCGGGCCATGGCCTAAAGATAGGTCAAAGTGGGTCCCGGGCACCTGGTCTACTCAGCTTTGTTACGTCTCAAACGTATCTATAATTTTTGATGTTCCATGCTTGTTTTATACCAATTGCTACATGTTTTGCATCTACTTTATATCACTTTTATACATTTTTTGGGACTAACCTATTAACAAGATGCCGAAGTGCCAGTTCCTGTTTTCTGCTGTTTTTGTATTCCAGAAAAGCTAGTCTGGAAATATTCTCGGAATTGGACGAAACTACACGGGGGTCCCTATTTTTCCAGAACACGCCTGACGGAGCGAAGGAGCAGCAGAGGAGGGCCACCAGGGCCACACGCAAGGGCGCGGCCCCCCTCTGCCGCGCCCTGGGTGGTGTGGGCCCCTCGGGGTCCCAGCCGCCGCCCTTTCGCCTACTTATTCCCCCCGACGCGAAAACCCTAAGTACCTGAGCAAATATCCACGAAAAGTTCCAGAGACGCCGCCGTCGTCAACCCTAGCTCGGGAGGGTTCAGAACCTCTTCCCGGCACCCTGCCGGAGAGGGGAATCGTCACCGGAGGCTTCTACATCGCCATGCCTGCCCCGGAGTGATGCGTGAGTAGTTCATCCTTGGACTACGGGTCCATAGCAGTAGCTAGATGGTTGTCTCTCCACTTTGTGCCATCATGTTTAGATCTTGTGAGCTGCCCTACATGATCAAGATCATATTATTGTAATGCTACATGTTGTGTTTGCTGGGATCCGATGAATATTGAATATTATGTCAAGTTGATTATCAATCTATCTTATATGTTATTTAAGATCTTGCATGCTTTCCGTTACTCGTAGATGCTTTGGCCAAGTAGATGCTTGTAACTCCAAGAGAGAGTATTTATGCTAGATAGTGGGTTCATGTCTCCGTTTAACCTGGGACAGTGACAGAAAGTTCTAAGGTTGTGGATGTGCTGTTGCCACTAGGGATAACCTAACGATGCTATGTCCACGGCATATGTGTTTGTTTACATTACGCACTTTACTTAATGCAATTATCCGTTGCTTGCAACTTAATACCAACGGGGGACTCGGATGACAACCCGGCGGTGGATTATTAGTCATAGATGCTGTTGGATAACGTCTATGTATTATGTCGTAATGCCCAATTAAATATCATAGTAGTCAACATGTCATGTATATGCATTGTCATGCGCTCACTATTCGTCAATTGCCCAGCTGTAATTTGTTCACCCAACATGTTAGTTATCTTTTATGGAGAGACACCACTAGTGAACTGTGGACCCCGGTCCATTCTTTTACACTGATTAAACAACCACAAACTGCAAACTGTTCCTTTTTCATTCTCTGCAATTTAATACTCATTTTCCACACCATACGTTTAATCCTTTGTTTTCAGCAAGCCGTGAGATTGACAACCTCACTGTTTCGTTGGGGCAAAGTAGTTTGATTGTGTTGTGTGCAGATTCCACGTCAACAGTCCAGACTCCCTGCGACGCTATTTTCTGGCGCCGTTGACAACCTTCTGAAGAGTTGCTGCTCCTACTGGTTCGATAACCTTGGTTTCTTTCTGAGGGAAAACTTGCTGCTGACTACATCATACCTTCCTCTTGGGGTCTCCCAACGAACGTGTGTTTCACGTCATCAAGCTATTTTTCTGGCGCCGTTGCCGGGGAGACAGCAGTCTTCTGCAAGGGGAGTTTCACGCTTCCAATCTCTTTACTTTGTTTTTGTCTTGCTTAGTTTATTTTATTTTATCTTGTTTGCTTTCAATTATCAAAAACACAAAAAAATTAGTTACTTGCATCTAGTTTACTTTCAAGTTATTTTCTGTACTGTTTTTATTTCTGCTAAAATGAGTACTCCTGAGAACACTAAGTTGTGTGATTTCACTAGCACGAACAACAATGATTTCATATGCACACCTATTGCTCCACCTGCTGCTTCAGCAGAATTTTATGAAATTAAACCTGCACTTTTAAATCTTGTTATGAAAGAGCAATTTTCTGGTGTTAGTACTGATGATGCTGCTGTTCACCTTAATAACTTTGTTGAACTTTGTGAAATGCAAAAGCTCAAGGAAGTAGATGGTGATATTATTAAACTGAAACTTTTTCCTTTCTCCTTGAGAGGACGTGCTAAAGAATGGTTGCTATCTTTGCCTAGAAATAGTATTGATTCATGGACTAAATGCAAAGATGCTTTTATTGGAAAATATTATCCTCCTGCTAAGATTATTTCTTTGAGAAGTAGCATAATGAATTTTAAGCAATTTGATAATGAACATGTTGCTCAAGCATGGGAGAGAATGAAATCATTGGTTAAAAATTGTCCCACTCATGGACTGACTACTTGGATGATCATCCAAACCTTCTATGCAGGATTAAATTTTTCTTCGAGGAATTTATTGGATTCGGCCGCTGGAGGTACCTTTATGTCCATCACTTTGGGTGCTGCAACAAAGCTTCTTGATGATATGATGATTAATTATTCTGAGTGGCACACCGAGAGAGCTCCAACAGGTAAGAAGGTAAATTCTGTTGAGGAAACCTCCTCCTTGAGTGCCAAAATTGATACTATTATGTCTATGCTTGCAAATGGTCAAACACATGTTGATCCAAATAATGTTCCTTTAGCTTCTTTGGTTGCTCAAGAAGAGCATGTTGATGTGAACTTCATTAAAAATAATAATTTCAACAACAATGCTTATAGGAATAATTTTGGTAATAGCAATTATAGGCCCTATCCTTCTAATAGTGGCAATGGTTATGGAAATTCCTATAGTAACTCCTACAATAATAATAAGAGTGTACCCTCTGATCTTGAAGTTATGCTTAAGGATTTTATTAGTACACAAACTGCTTTCAATAAAACTGTTGAGGAGAAATTTGGGAAAATTGATGTGCTTTCCTCTAAAGTTGATAGTCTTGCTCTTGATGTTGACTTATTGAAACTAAAGAACATGCCTCATGATGTTAAAGAGAGCAAAACTCTCAATGCTATACAAGTTAAAATTGATAACAATGTGAGGATGTTAGCTGAATTGCATGCTAGATGGGAAAGAGAGGATGAAATTGCTAGAAAGAATAATATTGCTAGAGTTTATACTATTACTACTTCTGAAAATGCTTCAAACTCAAGTGTTAACAAACCTCCTACCATTAATGGCAAGATATTGGTGTTGGTAATGTTTCCACTTCTATTGCAAAATGTCCTAAATTGCCTGATAACTCTGAAACTGTCCTTGATAAAGATGCTGAAATTTCTAGCAATAAGGAAGAGAATAATTCCATTACTTTTGATGAATGACTTTGATTTTGATGGTTGCAATATTTCTGAAGTAATTAAGTTCTTGCAAAAGCTAGCTAGAAGTCCTAATGCTAGTGCTATAAACATGGCTTTTACTAAACATATTACTAATGCTCTCATACAAGTTAGGGAAGAGAAATTAAACATGAAGCTTCTATCCCTAGGAAGTTAGAAGATGGTTGGGAGCCCATCATTAAATTGAAATTGAATGACTTTGATTGCAATGCTTTGTGTGACCTTGGTGCTAGTATTTCTGTTATGCCTAAAAGATTATATGATATGCTTGATTTAGCACCTTTGGAAAATTGTTACTTGGATGTTCACCTTGTTGATTCTACTATTAAAAAACCTTTGGGAAGAATTGATGATGTTCTTATCATGGTTAACAACAATTATGTCCCCGTTGATTTTATTGTCTTGGATATTGATGCAATCCATCATGCCCTATTGTGTTGGGAAGACCTTTTCTTAGACTGTAGGTGCTATTATTGATATGAAAGAAGGGAATATAAAATATCAATTTCCTCTCAAGAAAGGTATGGAACACTTTCCTAGGAAGAAGATTAAGCCACCTTATGATTCTATTGTTCGAACAAATTACAATGTTGATGCTTCTTCACTTGGTAATACTTGATGCATGCTTTGTGCCTAGCTAAAAGGCGTTAAAGAAAAGCGCTTATGGGAGGCAACCCATTTTATTTTTCTGCAATTTTTCTTTTATTGAGTCAAGGAGTTTGTTTACTTCTGTAGCAACTCCTTTGTATCTTTATTTTCTCGCATTGTTGTGCCAAGAGTAGCCTCTAATGTTAAGATGATGCTTAATTTTGATTGCTGCGCAGAAACAGATTTTTGCTGTTCACTGTACGAAATTCCTAAAATCACCAGATTGTTAAAAATCTGAAATTTTTGTGCGTAATCTTTATGAATGTCTGAACTTTCATTAGTTCAGAGTTTCTCGATCTGAGCGTCGTAAGTGCCTCGAAAAAATTCGTCTTTGCGGACTGTTCTGTTTTAGACAGATTATGCCTTTTTATTTTGCATTCTCTCTTTTACTAGTGTTGAGTGAAATTCTTTTTTGGGTGGAAGAGCTTCACATAACATCAGTGGCTGTAGCTAATGTTTAAAGTAACAAATCATATTGCGTCTTTAGAACATGTGAATTTTTGATTATGCACTAACCCTCTAATGAGATCTACTTTGAGTTTGGTGTGACGGAAGTTTTCAAGGGTCAAGAGAGAGGATGATATAATAGGATCAAGAAGAGTGAAGAGCTTAAGCTTGGGGAGGCTCCCATGGATCTCCCCAGCATATTTCAAGAAGACTCAAGCGTCTAAGCTTGGGGATGCCCAAGGCATCCCCTTCTTCATCGTCAAAATTATCAGGTCATCTCTAGTGAAACTATATTTTAATTCTTTCACATCATATGTGCTTTTCTTGGAGCGTCTGTGTGCTTTTTTTTCAGTATTGCATTTTATTTTCAATAAAGCTTGACTGGACCCTAGCATTCTTGATTGGGAGAGAGACACGCTCCGCTTTTTCATGAGAATACTCCTATTCTTCACTTATATTTGTTGAGTATTCATATCTAGCGCTGTTCAGCTTTTAGCTCTTGTTTTCATGTATCTCTTGTCAGAGCTATTAGCTTTCTTTTGTAGAAAGTACTCTCTTGCTTCACTTATATTTGTTTGGAGAGTTGATGAAATAAATTGATTGGTGTTTGGTTGGTTCAGAAAATGTTGCATGTGGTAATTGGTATAAGGAAAAACTTGCTTAATCTTGTAGATCACTAAAATGGATAACTTGATGCTTGTCAATTGTTTTGAGTTAACAAGTAGATCATGATTAAATTGTGCATCACATGAGTTAAGCCTATTAGTGAAGAACTACCGTAAAGCTTGTTGAAAATTTGGTTTGCATCGGTGGTATCTCTAAGGTCTAGATATTTTCTAATAACAGGGTTTGGTTAACAAGGAAGACGGTATGAAGTCTTATAACGTTTGCAATATGTTTGTCATATAAAACTTGGTGTACGGGTTGATATTCTTGTTTGCTTACATAACCTTGCTAGCCTAAACTCTGTACTGAGAGGGAATGCTTCTCGTGCATCCAAATCCTTGAGCCAAAATCCATGCCATTTGTGTCCACCATAACTACCTATATGTGGTATTTCCTTGCCACTCCAAGTAAATTTTTCATGTGCTACCTTTAAATTATTCAAAATGTTATTATTCCCTTTTTGTGTCAATGTTTACTAGCTCATGAGGAATTAGTGTGGTTATTCTTTATTCTATTTGTCGAGTGGACTTTTACACCTGGACTAGTGGCATATACATCCGCTTATCCAATAACTTGCAAAAAGAGCTGGCAACGGGGTGCCCAGTCCCAATTAATTACAACTTTAACCAATTAATTCTCTTCACACTTTTGCCCTGATTCATCAGTAAGCAATGACAAACAGTGAAATACCTGAATGTGTGTAAACCAAAGAGAAAGAGATGATCTGCCTTGCT